>JASANA010008938.1:0-10872 GCA_030248095.1 Ptycholaimellus sp. GST1_10
TCTTCTTTCCGAGCATCTGCCCTCGCCTCGTTCAGCATCCCCACCAGGTAGAGAGTGCTTGGAACAATGACTGCAACAGGTTAACCACATTGAATGGGTTGAATGGGTTGAGAAGGGTAACATGAGATGCTAGGGCGGGATGCTCCTTCGTGCAGCTTCATCACCTCCTTGAACACCCCCAGGATGCCGTCGATGGAACGAAGGAGGCGCCATGAAGATGGGGAGATCTCTGTCTTGAGAGGGCGGTTGAGGTTGAGGAGCTCGTTCTTGACGAGGAGGAGACGGTCGAGGGCGTCGTGCGTAGAGTGCCAGCGTGTGACGTTGGGAGACTTGAG
This sequence comes from Ptycholaimellus sp. GST1_10, assembly GCA_030248095.1. NCBI lineage: Eukaryota > Metazoa > Nematoda > Chromadorea > Chromadorida > Chromadoridae > Ptycholaimellus > Ptycholaimellus sp. GST1_10. Next base: position 336 of record JASANA010008938.1, read on the forward strand.
CAGAAGCCCAGTCACTTTCTTCAGCTCCCGTTCAGTCTGCCGGTGACGAACGTCCTTGATCAGGCTCATGGCCTGGGCTATGGTCGCCTTCACCTCTGCAAATAGAAACCTATTCAACCTGTTCAACATGTTGAACACATTGATGAAATTAGGCCACCACCAGAGAGGAAAGAGGTGCAGAAAAGAAGTGCAATAATAATGTGGCAACATTACCCCTTAGCATAGAACTGTTGCTGCAAACGCACTTATTTTTGTGCCATAGAGGGGTTAGTGTGCCCACATACCTGGAGTCATCTCGATGCCATCCCAGATGATGAGCTGGTCCATGTGGATGTAGCAGGGGAGGGCGGCGTAGGAGATCTCCAAGCCTTTCAGCTCCCACATGCACTCCTCCTTCCCCACCATACTCGGATCCAGCCCAGCCTCACACACACACATTCTCTCTGTCTCTCACTCGTCAGGCAAAAGTCAGGCAGTACCTCCATGAGGCGTAGTACATTGGAGGAGTCGTCGGCGCTGAACGATGCCTCTCGCTTGAGGCCGAACTCGTCCAGAGAGATGTCCCCGTCGTCTACGTCATCGCCGTCTTCGTCGTCGTTGGCCAGGTTCTCCGTGGAGGAGGCGGGCGAGACGGCGGAGAGCTCCTGGTTAGCCTCCACCTCCAGAGCGCCCTTCAGCTTCTGGGGCAGCATGGTGGCGAATGCTTTCTGCAAGTTAAACAGGTTGAATGCATTGAACCTGTTAGACCTGTTGGAGGAAACCTTCTGGTTTGATGCATTGTCTACAACAATGACGCCGAACTGCTGGGGCTTGACACCCATCTCCTCGGTGACGAACTGGTAGAAGGTATCGCTGATGTTGAGGCTGGTGTGGGAGCCTTCGATTGGGACGACGCCGCCGATGCCCTCGATGACCTTCTTCGTCTCCAGGCTGACGTGGTGGTAGGTCACAGAGAGGTAGCAGTCGTTCCCCCTACAAGTTGATCTAGGGCCTAGAGGGGCCAGCAGGAGAAGAGGGAGGAGGGGTCTAACTGGCTGGTTTGCCAGGCGTCGCAGGTGAAGTTGATCTTGGGGATGCTGGCGAGGCTGAAGCGGAGGAGGTTCATGATCTGCTTGGCTCCCACCCGGGCCCAGCGGCCGATGGAGCGCGGAGATGGTGCAGGATAGGCAGGGTGAAAATCGTGCAGGAGCTCCACAAAGGCTGGGTCCTGCACCGTGATGAGAGCCTGTTCAATTCCGGATGAGCAAAGAAAGGAGGGAGTAGGGTGGTAAGAGGGTACCATTGTCCCCTTGGACATCAGGAAAGCAGTGACGGAGCGGTCGAGGCGGCGCTTCAGTAGGTGGTCGCGTCCGTACTTGCGTGTGCGGTTCACCTTGTTGCCAGCGACGAGGAACTCCGTAATGTCCCCACCCTCCCCATCACGTCCTGTCATACTCCACCAGGTTGAACAGGTTTAATGGGTTGCGTGATGCCGTGCGTTCCCCGGATGCATGGTCTTGATGCGCCAGGCACAGGGAGGCTCGTCCTTGGGGGTCTGCATCTTGCAGACAACAGTGTCCCCACTGGCGTTGGTGAAGAACTCGTGGTCCCAAACCTAAATGATCATCTAGCTCCAATAGCCATTGCTCCACAAAGTTAGAAATGACCTTGGAGAGTTTGTCTAGAGAGCGAGGCCGATTGCGGTAGGTGGAGGAGGTGAGGTAGGTCTTGACCGGCACCTTGAACGCTGAGAGAGGCAGAAGGTGAATCTCCTTCTTCTTCTTTGCAGAACTTGCAGCAGGTGTTGTGCTTCCACCAGAGCTCTCGCAGTGCTTCTTGGAGGAGGTAGGAGGCGGGTCCTTGCGGCTAGACAATGGCTTCCCCATCTTCTCACCCACTTCTTACTACAGCTGGAAAGGTCTAGATTAGGGTGATAATGCTGCCATGGGAGGCGCCAGAGCAATCGCGCCAGTCAGTACCTACATTCCCTACCACGCCTGAGCATCAGAAGGAGGGTTACGGTGTGAAGAAGGGGCTGAATGGTCTAATCAACCGGTTCAACCGGTTGATTTGCCAAATCAACCGGTTCAACCGGTCGAAAGGCCAAATCAACTGGTTGAACCGGTTGATTTTGCCAATCGAAGCGGTTAACCGGTTGATTTGGCCTGATCCCACTTGCTAATATTTCGGAAAAAAGCAAAATCAACCGGCTAACCCAATCGATTGCACTTTTCCGAAAATGATCCGCTTCGCGAAGCGGATCCCATCAACCGGTTGCATCAACCGGTTAACCGCTTCGATTTTTCGAAGTGCCTCACTCTGCCTATAACTTAGGCAAAACTAAATTATTTTATTTTGTTTTACCTATAACATAGGTAAAACAAAATTATCTGGTTTTGTTTTACTTATTAAAGTTATTTTATTTTTTTAGAACATAATCATTTTGCCTATCACCTCTGGTCCTGTGCATGTAACCACCACCACAAGTAGCTGTACATGAAGAAAAATTACCAAACAGTGGAAAACTCATTGTATTTATGTTATGTTGTCAATTGCATCAGAATTCACCAATGTTACACATGTCAGAACCTTGTTTATTTGACTTGTAGAATATGTTTGCATCACTTTTCGTTTCGTTTCAATTGCATAATTTATTGCAAGTGGTAGGCAAAATTTATAAAACATTGATGTGACTAATCCAACAAAAACGCAAAACTTATCAGTTGTACTTCCTTGGACACCAAGATGTTGTAAACATATATCGAGCTTGTTTTTGTCGGCGCACCAGTGATAATCTGTCCTGTGCCAATATATATGATTCATTCAAATCTATGATTTCATGCGTTTCATCAGTTAAGCTTATACCATGGGTAAATTACCATGGGTTATAAATTTTTATTTGGAATGGGTTCCGTCATTTTTGGTTTTGTAAACAGCATTATTTGGACATATGGTCAGTTGTTCCGTCTGAATGGGGTGTATTGGGTTAGGCTGGCTAGCAATCACTGATTCTTCTGGCCATTCGCGATTTTTTGATTGTTCAAAAGCATCGATTTATCTGAACAAAATGGATCATTTTGCAGTGTGACATGAGAAAAACCGTCAGTTTTTGCATTGTCAGTTTGTGTGGCATCAGATATTGATAACTGTGATCTCATGACAATTATTTCAAATGACACATAATGTTCCAACTAAGCTACTTTTTCTTGATTTCTGATGATTAGTTTAACAAAAAGAAAGGTTAAGGTTAAGAAAAGGTTTCAGAAAGCAGAGTGGAGTTAACGATGCACATCTTTTTATCCAACATACAGGGTGATCATCATAACAGTTTACGCTTGCTGAAATTGATCTCCTGAGCTCATAACGCAACCTTATGAGCTCTCCATTTAACACAACCTATTTTGAAGTGTGCTTTAAGCACATGCAAAGCGAAAAGACTTAAATTGAAACTGTCTTGAAATGCCAGCTATTAAAAAAACATGTACTCTGTGGGCAGGGAAAATTTTGCACTTGGTTGGATTATTTTCATTTTGCTGGAGGTTTTGAGCGTTGTGTCGGCTGGTAGTTCTTCTCCTGACCTCAGTTTGGAGCAGCATGGCTCCCAGTCGATGTCTCTTCTCAAATGCTACAAAATATGCAGTCATTCTGATGCATCAAAATGGAATGAAGAATGCTCAGATCCACGCCTGTCTTCCCAACAAAGGGATCTCCCACCAGGCCGTCTTCAAAATCATCCAGAAACATGCAACTGATGGCTTTTCACCAGCAAAATCGACATCATCAGCCCCTCCGACTGGGCACCCTACAAGCCAGACCTCAGTGTAATGGACTTCTGCATTTGGTCCATCCACGGGAGCAGGGCCTGCAAGACTGCCCACACCAACATTGACAGTCTGAAGAAGCCACTCACACAAGCCTGGGGCGAGCTGGGCCTGAACCAGATCCGCTGTGCTTGCCAAGCCGTTCCAGCTTGTTTGCACAAATTAATTGCTTAGGGTGGAGCCTGGGTGGAAGAATGCCACCTTATTTTACTTATCTGACAAATTTTTTTGGTAATTTTTTGCTTTGTCATACATGAGAAATCGTTGCTTTTTTAGCCTCCCAAATTTTACCCATCAAAAAAGGTGACTTCACTAAAAAGTTCATATCATCCTTATGATAAAAGATAGACTCATGCCGCTCGGCATGCTTCTAAAATAGGCTTCAAAGAAGGTTTATGCAAAAGGATTTCTCATATAAAGCTTCCTAGCTTCCGCAATTGAGTTTTAAACAAGCGTAAACTGTTATGATGATCACCCTGTACTCTATCACATTTCAATGGCCCAGCCTATCTGATAAGCCTGGATATATCAAAAGCATTTGACACTGTCTCTCATAAATTATTATTGGAGTTAGTTGCTGAGGTGGCTCCCTTGTACCATGTTTGCATCCTGAGATCATGGTTGGCAAAAAGACAGTACTTTGTGAGACTAAATGGTGAAGTTGGAGAATTGTTTGGATGCAATGGTCATGGCCTGCCGCAAGGATCAGCACTATCGCCTGCATTATTTAACTTCTTTATACAAAAAGCTGTCACTCATGTAAGCCAATGCACTGTAGTTGCTTATGCGGACGATATAACTTTAATAGGATGCATGAAAAAGCCGGAAACTACAAAAGAGCATAGATGATATTTGCGGAATTTTACAAGATGACCTGCTGCTGAGACTAAACCTTCAAAAATGCAAGTGCCTTCTAGTAAAGCCCCCACAATCACTAATACCTCAAACAACTTTCTTCCTCAGGTCTCCTGGCATACAAAACCCACACGGTGTCAGAAAACTCAAAATATGTGCGCTAAAAAATGTGGATCAATTTAAGCTACTGGATATAAACTATGATAATCACCTAAACATGGAGAATCATTGGAACATCACCCCTTCCTCATTTACAATTCAATGAACGCCGCCCGCCTCTCCTCAAACACTCTACACATTCTTTCCCGCTCCGCGTCTCTTTCTCTTCCTCTATCCACCGCTTTTCATGTCTTTAGCACGATCCGTTATCAATAAAACTCCTGGCCGTCCGCTGTAATCGAACACACCAAAATCATGACACGTGTAGTGTAGCTAATTTATTAAAATGCAATAAATTTTAAGAAATATTTAAGATTTCTTGGGAAAATTGATAAAAAACTTAAAACATTTTGGCAATTTTAGAATGAAGTTGACCTTAATGCGCGTAGCGCAAATTTTGTTGACTATTTTTCCTTTTGTGAAAATTTGTCTAAAGATTTCGAGGGGGCATTTTCCCCCCGAAATGACTTCGGGGGGTGGGGGGGGGGGGTATTTCCCAAAAATGCCAACTCTAGCTCCGCTCCTGGTAGCGTTGCCCACATCTGCAATCGCTTTTTGTTATCTTCTCCAGGGTTTGTTTTTCGAGTTTCTTAAGGAATATGCTGTAGTGTAGAAAGGTGAAATTGTAACTTTGTATCTATCAAATGTGCTCATTTGGAGAAGCTAATTTTTGTCTTGTTTAAACGCTTTCCTGACTAAATAATTTAAAAACATTAAATCATTAATCATCATAATCATTAATTTTATCATCATAGATTGGATAATGTCAAATTGACTCAACAGATTGACTCGATAGTGCCATAATTTTCAAATTGCTGTACCCCAATGCGTTTTGCCGCATTAACATGATCCATTTCTCTAACTATTCTAGTGAACATGTCAGAATACCCCTCCAGAAAGCTCCCGGGCGTTTCCAAAAATAGCACTTTTTAGAGGTCTCTTTTATTTTCTGCCACAGTATGTTGAGGCCAAGACATTGGAAATCTGCGCCTACTTGATACTCTTGGTAGGGGACAAGCCTCTACTCCTGACAGGCATGCACTGCACCTGACTTACTAGAATTATTGGAAAAGAAAGTACTTTCCTGGAAAGTCTTGGACTGTTTTGGCCCCCACAATCATTTCTGCTCCAAACTGTACAATCACTTTATGTCTTTGGCGAATTTCATATTTAAACTAGTTTTTAAAATAATTTTTTATTAAGCAAAATAATTTAAAAAACCAAACATAATGAACTGCTGTAGCACTATTTTAAACACTAAATATCAAATTATATCATTATAAACACAGTATTGCAAAATATCTACATAATGATTGCAAATGAAGAAAAACCCACTAATTGGGAAAACAAATTTGCGCTTATTAACTCTATCTTTATAGTACATCTAAATTAAGTTGTACATACTAAAGAGTACATACTAAATTTTCGTCATTTTGAGCTCGAACTGTTTTAAAGAGACTTTTGTAGATACTCAAGGATTTCGCATTTTAAAAACATGTATATGTTGCTCAATTTTAAATAATTTGATTAATCGGGTGCAATCGGTGGTCGCGGTGCGCTGGATGCGGGAGAACGCGCAGACAGAGAACAGCATGAGGCGCAACGTGATCCGGATGCGCAAGATAAAACACTCGACTCAAGAAGAAGGGGCGCAGGCTGGACGATGAGTTTGTGCCGCCTGAGGAGCTAACCACTGAGTATGTTTTACGATAGGGTCAAAAAAAGTTGTCGATTTTGACTATTTGTTGTTGTTGATGGGCCTTCCATAAATTGCCGATTGCCATTTGATTGAAAGGGAAATATAAGTTTCTGCAGTGTTTTTAAGCTCTCTGAAGCAAATTTTTGCCTTTTATGCGTCACCTATCTGTTCCTGAAGGTTGGAATGCATGTGAAAGTGATAGTTACATGACCTTGACGATAAGGTTGCACACCGTTTGTGTTCTAATGGCCTGGGAGCTGGTACCTGAGGGCTGGGCGGGGACAAAGAGTGCTAAGGATTCCAAGGCGGGTGATCGCGGCGTGGTCTACTGCAGCTTCCCTCTGAAAGCAGTCGGGAAAGGCGGTGAAACAGAGGACGCCGAGCGATGCCGCTGGGAGCAGAAAGGCTACATCAGGGAGCTTCTACGCCATCTTTGCAACAAGCACTACAAAGAGCACAGCATCATCATCGATGACATCGCCCACATGTTTGATAACCCTTTTACCTCTATTGCATTCTCCTCCTCCTTCTACTCCGCCTTCCTCTCGCAAGCACTCACAAGCCAACGACTCTGATGAGCCTGCTGGGGCTCTGCCGGTGAAGTTCCAGCGCAGCCACCCGCGCAGCGCTCTACTCTGATGGATAGCTGGATCACTGCTAGTCCAACAAGGGTTCTATTTAGCCCCCTAGCTGCAATTGTGTATCATGCGCTAGCTATGTATAGACCACGACTGCAGGCCATAGCTACTGTGCAGCAAAACAAGATCCCGAGCAGGTGGACACTGGCCAGATCTGTGCGGCAGCAAGGCCAGCTGGCCCTCGATGCTCTCCGCTCCACAGTCTTTGCCAAGACCAAGCCCAAGTCCATCTGCGCCATAATAGACATCTGGACCTCAACGTTCAGCTCATTTTTTGTCTACTATACTCATTTTGTTCATTGTCAATGCCCTGGGGGCGGGAACTTCCTTTCTTGGAATCGTGGCCAGCATCTTCACGAGGTACGGGCTGAACCACGTCACGCTGCCCAGCACCATCATCGAGCCGCCTGCCTCTGGTCGGCGCATCATGGAGGCCTTCACTCGCATCTAGACTGAGGAGGCTGGCTTCGAGCGCCAGCACCTGCACAATGCTTCCCTTTCTCTCCCTCTCTTGCCTGCCAGTCCGCATCAGGGAAGAATTGGAGGTGGTCTGCGACGGGGCAAGCAATTTGAAGAAAGGCCCACTCCCCCGACCACTAGATAGCCCCCATCCTCTGTCCAGCTCCCCCGTCTTCTTCCTGTCCCGCTTCCCTAAGTTGTTCTTCTCCCCTTGCCCAGTCTGAATTGAGTCCCCATGCTGTCTTTAGCAGTCTCAGGTGCCAATGTTGCCTGCCTTCCAATCTTTCATTATTTCGAGTGGCGATGTTTTGCACCCTTAGCACTATTTCGAAGTTCTCAATCTTTTCTTCATCATTACTTTTGTCTTCAGCTTCAAGGAGTCGTTTTTCTCAATGTTGCGCTTCAAAAAAACATCTCAAACCTTTCCATATCAAATACAAACAATAAAACAGCAAAATAAAGTCAAAAATGGATTAAACTTGAAAAATTGGTAAAAATGGTATATTTGTGGTTTTTTTTATCGATTAACCATATATTTGTCGATCAGATTTTTGACCGCGGAGCGGCCCGAAGGCCCGCTCCGCGGTCTATAGAGGTTACTAAACTTTTGTCCTCATGTGTATATATGTATGTCTGGAAATGCTGGGAACGGGCGATTTCTCAACGGATTTGGACAACCTTTTTTTTCCTGAAAGGTAATGCTATTTTAGGAAGATCTGGAGGGGTAGACCCGGAATTTGAGCATTTGAAACATTACTTTTTTGGGTAGAAAGACTTGAAAATCACAATATACAGTTTTTCCGCTGTAGCTCCTGTAATCTTGAGAATTGCACAGACAACTTGAGTTTTTTTGTTCACAAGTCGTATATAACGATTCCAAATCTGTGCTTACTTTTGAAAATGGTTGAGAAACCACAGACTTTCCCTCTTGAGTGACAAACTTTCATGCATGACAATAGAATCAATAATTAGTAGCAGCTGAACGGCTGATAATTGAACAGAACACTTGAGTTTTTTTGTTCACAAGTCGTATATAACGATTCCAAATCTGTGCTTACTTTTGAAAATGGTTGAGAAACCACAGACTTTCCCTCTTGAGTGACAAACTTTCTCACATGACAATAGCATCAATAATTAGTAGCAGCTGAACGGCTGATAATTGAACAGAACACTTGAGTTTTTTTGTTCACAAGTCGTATATAACGATTCCAAATCTGTGCCTACTTTTGAAAATGGTTGAGAAACCACAGACTTTCCCTCTTGAGTGACAAACTTTCGCGCATGACAATAGCATCAATAATTAGTAGCAACTGAACGGCTGATAATTGAACAGAACACTTGAGTTTTTTTTGTTCACAAGTCGTATATAACGATTCTAAATCTGTGCTTACTTTTGAAAAGGGTTGAGAAACCACAGACTTGTCCTCTTGAGTGACAAACTTTTGTGCATGACAATAGCATCAATAATTAGTAGCAGCTGAACGGCTGATAATTGAACAGAACACTTTGGTTTTTTGGTTCACAAGTCATATATAATGATTCCAAATCTGTGCTTACTTTTGAAAATGGTTGAGAAACCACAGAATTTTCCTTTTAGATGCAATGATCACCTTCACAGCAGAAATTTTCCTTAATTTCAGGATTTTACTACATGTGGATGTGTAAGCGCTCCGCGGTCACCTATTGCGCTTTGCGCCATATACTTGTTTGACTTCTTGCCTCTGTTTTTTTTAAAGTCTTGAGTGATAGGTAGACTTGATGTGCTAAGGGGTGTCCTTTTATTGTAAGATCATTTAGGTGGCGTCTCTCTTGCCTAATTATTTTGCTTAGGTGTAGACATTTCCCGGTCATCCATACATTCTAATATTCAGAAGACAGCTTCTTTATTAGGCATACATGGTATACAAATTGTAATTTCAGTGGCTGTTTTGGTCAAGGTTTTAAAATATGTTTGCATTGCTAACTGCTATTAGTCGTTTTGTCAAAGGGAATGAATGCAGAATGAAATGACTCTATCTTCATTAGCACTGGTGCCGCATAGCAAGTGTTGTTATATAGTGTGTTTAATTTCCTGCTGAGGTGTGGGATGCCTCAATGCTCTGCCTTGTCCATTTGGCTTCTCTCTCTTTTGGGTTGCCTTTTTTCTCCTGAATACGTTGGGTAATAACCTGTGCAAAAGCAAGTGAAAAGCAAGCAAAACTCACTAAAAACACAAGACAATTGCACTAAAAAGACCTCGCGATTTTCCTATTAAACTCCACTAAAACTTTAGAAGAAAACACCACAAAATCACATCACCAAAGTTCGCGTTTGGGTGTAGGGTAAGGTGAGGTGATGAAAGGGGTGTGTGGGTGTGAAGCAAGAGTGGAGGGAAAGCAAGGCCCAGAGTAGGTAAGAGTGAAGGGAGTGTGGGAGAGAGAGAGGGCGGACACTGGCTGAGAACCTTCTAGAAAGGCGGGATAAGCGTCCCCTTGGGTTCAAACTTGATACCTACTTGGAGGCAAAGAAGTACGCGTCTCCTAAAGTGAAGGCAGACTACGATAGGTCAAACTTGGCTCACACTTCTGCGCGCTTGCGCGACAACAGAGAAGGCTGGGATCGGTAGCCATGGAAACTAGGTGTCAGTCTCAGCTGTCAGTTTTACTTTCCAACTCAGAGGTGGATATAGAGATAGGATTGTACGTATCAATGTGGGACAATCCTACGACGTGTACATGGCCTTTTATACAATATAAACATTAAAAGAATTAAAGAATAAACACATTAAAATAATAAAAGTATGGTATTAACCCAATATTTATCTATTTAACTCCTAGCAAGTAAAACGTGTTCCCATATTAGCAAAAAATAGTGGTACAAAAGTGACATTTATCTGTTTACATGGGGTTTGTTGTTGGCCCAACATGCATAACGTTAATATAAACTTT
>JASANA010008939.1:0-10829 GCA_030248095.1 Ptycholaimellus sp. GST1_10
AAGCATCCAAGTCGATTTCCTCCGTATTTTCCAAATTTTCCCCACTGAGCTCTGGCTTCAGAGCATCAAACTGACATGCAGAAGCCTTTGCAGAAATTTTCTTTAGCTCTGCGGAAGGAGCTTCAGCAGCTGCGGATCGAAGCTTCTGCAGTTGCTGAATCAGAGTTTCCGTAGGCAGGTGAAGCTTTGGTGATTGATGCTGAAGTAAAATGAAATGAATCGAAGCCTCAGAGTTGGAAGTGGTTGAGAAGGGACAGTCCCTGCAGCGCCATTGAGGGTGGCTGAATTGATGGCCGAGGTGAAAACGGCTCAAATGAATCGGCATGAATGCTTCAGACAAAGGAATGAAGCAAGCTGGACAGTTCATTTTTGGATTTTACAAAGCATTCTTAGCTGATGTAAACTGAATAAAATCCTTGCTTGGTGTACGCTGGGTCTGGCATTGAGCTTATCATGATGTAGCCATTTTCAATTTTGAATGACCTTATAAAATGGAAGATTTCTTTTGGGATTACATTTTGCTGATAGTATAGTGTCAATCCAAATTTCTGTTATGCATTCATTTTATGCTTTCTTGGGATTTGTGTAGCACATGATGAACAGAGGAGAATAAATGTGACATATTCTTAAAATGTAGTCAATAATAATAACAATTATACTAAGAAATTGACATCGATATTGAGTAAAAGCCAGACCGGCTTCTATAAGTAGATATGACTTTTTTGAAAAGCGTTTCCAGTAGAAAAAGAAAGGAAGAGAAAGCTAGTGCAGCTGAAAAAACACCAAAGGCAGGCTTCACCTGCATCAGTTTCAGTATCTTCTCGTTCGAGTCAATCTTCCCACAATTCCGCTTCCTCAAATAGTTACCTTAATTAGCCCAAATTAGTTACCTTACACCCCAAAAATATTTTGCCACTATGTTCCTTTCAGATTTCTATACCTTAGAGCATAGACAAGCATAGAAATCGTTTAATATTATGCTCCATGCTTAGAGCCATAAAGTACCAGAAACTCGGGTCTGGAACGATTCTCAATCGACGGGCCTCCGCACTTGTCACCTCTTTTAAGCCAGGCGTTAGCTTGCTTATCAACCCCTCCAAATCATCCTCGCTCACCTTCTGAGCCATCTGAGGCTCCCAGAAGACCTTTCTACCTTCATCCGGTGATTATAGATGATGTGGCGAACAAGCGGCTGGTTAGTGTCGTAGAAAAGCTCAGTTTCACAGTTCCTCTGCCAGGACGCCAGCGCATAAGTCTCCTCGGTAAAGAGTAGAATTTGGCCGTTCTCCAGCTGCTCCGGGTGCCGTGCAAGCCTGCTTCTCTGCTCGAAGGAGATGAGGAGGTATCTGCTGCGGAATCGAGGCTCCGAATACGGCGAGACGCCCAGAACCTGAACAGCCGATCAAGCTCATACCCCAAACCCAGTGAAGGACTGGGCAGGCACCGTAAGCTCCGCTCGGCGATCCACGTCCCCCTGCCTCTGCAGAGGGAGCAGGAGGGGCAGTGGGCGACTGAAGACCGTGGTCTGGTGCCCGCCGCCGAACCACTCCAGCAGCAGCCTCACCAGCAAGGCCAGTGAAGGACTGAGCAGGCACCGTAAGCTCCGCTCGGCGATCCACGTCCCCCTGCCTCTGCAGAGGGAGCAGGAGGGGCAGTGGGCGACTGAAGACCGTGGTCAGGTGCCCGCCGCCGAACCACTCCAGCAGCAGCCTCACCAGCAAGGCCAGTGAAGGACTGAGCAGGCACCGTAAGCTCCGCTCGGCGATCCACGTCCCCCTGCCTCTGCAGAGGGAGCAGGAGGGGCAGTGGGCGACTGAAGACCGTGGTCAGGTGCCCGCCGCCGAACCACTCCAGCAGCAGCCTCACCAGCAAGGCCAGTGAAGGACTGAGCAGGCACCGTAAGCTCCGCTCGGCGATCCACGTCCCCCTGCCTCTGCAGAGGGAGCAGGAGGGGCAGTGGGCGACTGAAGACCGTGGTCAGGTGCCCGCCGCCGAACCACTCCAGCAGCAGCCTCACCAGCAAGGCCAGTGAAGGACTGAGCAGGCACCGTAAGCTCCGCTCGGCGATCCACGTCCCCCTGCCTCTGCAGAGGGAGCAGGAGGGGCAGTGGGCGACTGAAGACCGTGGTCAGGTGCCCGCCGCCGAACCACTCCAGCAGCAGCCTCACCAGCAAGGCCAGTGAAGGACTGAGCAGGCACCGTAAGCTCCGCTCGGCGATCCACGTCCCCCTGCCTCTGCAGAGGGAGCAGGAGGGGCAGTGGGCGACTGAAGACCGTGGTCAGGTGCCCGCCGCCGAACCACTCCAGCAGCAGCCTCACCAGCAAGGCCAGTGAAGGACTGAGCAGGCACCGTAAGCTCCGCTCGGCGATCCACGTCCCCCTGCCTCTGCAGAGGGAGCAGGAGGGGCAGTGGGCGACTGAAGACCGTGGTCAGGTGCCCGCCGCCGAACCACTCCAGCAGCAGCCTCACCAGCAAGGCCAGTGAAGGACTGAGCAGGCACCGTAAGCTCCGCTCGGCGATCCACGTCCCCCTGCCTCTGCAGAGGGAGCAGGAGGGGCAGTGGGCGACTGAAGACCGTGGTCAGGTGCCCGCCGCCGAACCACTCCAGCAGCAGCCTCACCAGCAAGGCCAGTGAAGGACTGAGCAGGCACCGTAAGCTCCGCTCGGCGATCCACGTCCCCCCCCCCCCCCCCCCCCCCCCCCCCTGCCTCTGCAGAGGGAGCAGGAGGGGCAGTGGGCGACTGAAGACCGTGGTCAGGTGCCCGCCGCCGAACCACTCCAGCAGCAGCCTCACCAGCAAGGCCAGTGAAAAAAAAAAAAAAGGACTGAGCAGGCACCGTAAGCTCCGCTCGGCGATCCACGTCCCCCTGCCTCTGCAGAGGGAGCAGGAGGGGCAGTGGGCGACTGAAGACCGTGGTCAGGTGCCCGCCGCCGAACCACTCCAGCAGCAGCCTCACCAGCAAGGCCAGTGAAGGACTGAGCAGGCACCGTAAGCTCCGCTCGGCGATCCACGTCCCCCTGCCTCTGCAGAGGGAGCAGGAGGGGCAGTGGGCGACTGAAGACCGTGGTCAGGTGCCCGCCGCCGAACCACTCCAGCAGCAGCCTCACCAGCAAGGCCAGTGAAGGACTGAGCAGGCACCGTAAGCTCCGCTTGGCGATCCACGTCCCCCTGCCTCTGCAGAGGGAGCAGGAGGGGCAGTGGGCGACTGAAGACCGTGGTCAGGTGCCCGCCGCCGAACCACTCCAGCAGCAGCCTCACCAGCAAGGCCAGTGAAGGACTGAGCAGGCACCGTAAGCTCCGCTCGGCGATCCACGCCCCCTCCCCCTGCCTCTGCAGAGGGAGCAGGAGGGGCAGTGGGCGACTGAAGACCGTGGTCAGGTGCCCGCCGCCGAACCACTCCAGCAGCAGCCTCACCAGCAAGGCCAGTGAAGGACTGAGCAGGCACCGTAAGCTCCGCTCGGCGATCCACGTCCCCCTGCCTCTGCAGAGGGAGCAGGAGGGGCAGTGGGCGACTGAAGACCGTGGTCAGGTGCCCGCCGCCGAACCACTCCAGCAGCAGCCTCACCAGCAAGGCCAGTGAAGGACTGAGCAGGCACCGTAAGCTCCGCTCGGCGATCCACGTCCCCCTGCCTCTGCAGAGGGAGCAGGAGGGGCAGTGGGCGACTGAAGACCGTGGTCAGGTGCCCGCCGCCGAACCACTCCAGCAGCAGCCTCACCAGCAAGGCCAGTGAAGGACTGAGCAGGCACCGTAAGCTCCGCTCGGCGATCCACGTCCCCCTGCCTCTGCAGAGGGAGCAGGAGGGGCAGTGGGCGACTGAAGAACGTGGTCAGGTGCCCGCCGACAAACACATCCAGCAGCAGCCTCACCAGCAAGGCCAGTGAAGGACTGAGCAGGCACCGTAAGCTCCGCTCGGCGATCCACGTCCCCCTGCCTCTGCAGAGGGAGCAGGAGGGGCAGTGGGCGACTGAAGACCGTGGTCAGGTGCCCGCCGCCGAACCACTCCAGCAGCAGCCTCACCAGCAAGGCCAGTGAAGGACTGAGCAGGCACCGTAAGCTCCGCTCGGCGATCCACGTCCCCCTGCCTCTGCAGAGGGAGCAGGAGGGGCAGTGGGCGACTGAAGACCGTGGTCAGGTGCCCGCCGCCGAACCACTCCAGCAGCAGCCTCACCAGCAAGGCCAGTGAAGGACTGAGCAGGCACCGTAAGCTCCGCTCGGCGATCCACGTCCCCCTGCCTCTGCAGAGGGAGCAGGAGGGGCAGTGGGCGACTGAAGACCGTGGTCAGGTGCCCGCCGCCGAACCACTCCAGCAGCAGCCTCACCAGCAAGGCCAGTGAAGGACTGAGCAGGCACCGTAAGCTCCGCTCGGCGATCCACGTCCCCCTGCCTCTGCAGAGGGAGCAGGAGGGGCAGTGGGCGACTGAAGACCGTGGTCAGGTGCCCGCCGCCGAACCACTCCAGCAGCAGCCTCACCAGCAAGGCCAGTGAAGGACTGAGCAGGCACCGTAAGCTCCGCTCGGCGATCCACGTCCCCCTGCCTCTGCAGAGGGAGCAGGAGGGGCAGTGGGCGACTGAAGACCGTGGTCAGGTGCCCGCCGCCGAACCACTCAAACACACACAGCAGCAGCCTCACCAGCAAGGCCAGTGAAGGACTGAGCAGGCACCGTAAGCTCCGCTCGGCGATCCACGTCCCCCTGCCTCTGCAGAGGGAGCAGGAGGGGCAGTGGGCGACTGAAGACCGTGGTCAGGTGCCCGCCGCCGAACCACTCCAGCAGCAGCCTCACCAGCAAGGCCAGTGAAGGACTGAGCAGGCACCGTAAGCTCCGCTCGGCGATCCACGTCCCCCTGCCTCTGCAGAGGGAGCAGGAGGGGCAGTGGGCGACTGAAGACCGTGGTCAGGTGCCCGCCGCCGAACCACTCCAGCAGCAGCCTCACCAGCAAGGCCAGTGAAGGACTGAGCAGGCACCGTAAGCTCCGCTCAGCGATCCACGTCCCCCTGCCTCTGCAGAGGGAGCAGGAGGGGCAGTGGGCGACTGAAGACCGTGGTCAGGTGCCCGCCGCTGAACCACTCCAGCAGCAGCCTCACCAGCAAGGCCAGTGAAGGACTGAGCAGGCACCGTAAGCTCCGCTCGGCGATCCACGTCCCCCTGCCTCTGCAGAGGGAGCAGGAGGGGCAGTGGGCGACTGAAGACCGTGGTCAGGTGCCCGCCGCCGAACCACTCCAGCAGCAGCCTCACCAGCAAGGCCAGTGAAGGACTGAGCAGGCACCGTAAGCTCCGCTCGGCGATCCACGTCCCCCTGCCTCTGCAGAGGGAGCAGGAGGGGCAGTGGGCGACTGAAGACCGTGGTCAGGTGCCCGCCGCCGAACCACTCCAGCAGCAGCCTCACCAGCAAGGCCAGTGAAGGACTGAAAAAACCACACCCACCCCACCCCCAACCCCCCAACACCAAAAAAAACACCACCCCCCAAAAAAAAACACCCCCACCCCAACAAAAAAACCCCCCACCCCACCACAAAAACACCCCCCCACCCCCCCCCAAAAACACCCCCCCCCCCCCACCCACCACACCCCCCCCCCCCCCCCCCCCCAAACAACACCCCCCCCCCCCCCCCCCCCCCCCGGCAGGCACCGTAAGCTCCGCTCGGCGATCCACGTCCCCCTGCCTCTGCAGAGGGAGCAGGAGGGGCAGTGGGCGACTGAAGACCGTGGTCAGGTGCCCGCCGCAGCCCCGCCCCAGCAGCAGCCCCCGCAGGCCAGGAGGACGCGGCCCGCGCCCGCTCGCGACCACGCCCCCTGCCCGCAGAGGAGCAGAGGCGGACCGAACCACTCCAGCAGCAGCCTCACCAGCAAGGCCAGTGAAGGACTGAGCAGGCACCGTAAGCTCCGCTCCCCCCCCCCCCGGCGATCCACGTCCCCCTGCCTCTGCAGAGAAGAAGGAGGCAAGAAGCCACCCGCCGCCCAACCCCCACACAGCCGCCACAACCAAAACACCCCCCCCCCCCCCCCCCCCCGGAAGGGAGGGGGCGAGAAGGCAGCCCAACACCAGCACAGCCACAGCAACAAAACACACACCAACCACGCAGGAGGGGCAGTGGGCGACTGAAGACCGTGGTCAGGTGCCCGCCGCCGAACCACTCCAGCAGCAGCCTCACCAGCAAGGCCAGTGAAGGACTGAGCAGGCACCGTAAGCTCCGCTCCGTCCTGTCCCGCCCCCAGAGGAGCAGAGGGGGGCAGCCTGCTACGAAGACCGGGCAGGGCCCGCCGCCGAACCACTCCAGCAGCAGCCTCACCAGCAAGGCAGGAAGGCGAGCAGAGGCACCGGAAGCTCGCGGCGACCACGCCCCCGCTCTCGCAGGAGCAGGAGGGACAGGGCGAAAGAAGACCGGGCAGGCCCGCCGCCGAACCACTCCAGCAGCAGCCTCACCAGCAAGGCCAGGAAGACGAGCAGCACCGAAGCTCCGCTCGGCGATCCACGTCCCCCTGCCTCTGCAGAGGGAGCAGGAGGGCAGGGGCGACCGAAGACCGGGTCAGTGCCCGCCGCCGGACCACTGAGCAGCAGCTCCACCAGCAAGGCCAGGAAGACGAGCAGCACCGAAGCTCCGCTCGGCGATCCACGCCCCCTGCCTCTGCAGAGGGAGCAGAGGCAGCGCCCTGACCCAAGACCGCAGGCCCGCCGCCGAACCACTCCAGCAGCAGCCCACCGGCCCCCCGATCCACGTCCCCCTGCCTCTGCAGAGGGAGCAGGAGGGGCAGTGGGCGACTGAAGACCGTGGTCAGGTGCCCGCCGCCGAACCACTCCAGCAGCAGCCTCACCAGCAAGGCCAGTGAAGGACTGAGCAGGCACCGTAAGCTCCGCTCGGCGATCCACGTCCCCCTGCCTCTGCAGAGGGAGCAGGAGGGGCAGTGGGCGACTGAAGACCGTGGTCAGGTGCCCGCCGCCGAACCACTCCAGCAGCAGCCTCCAGCAAGGCCAGAAGACGAGCAGGCACCAGCTCCGCTCGGCGATCCACTCCCCCTGCCTCCTGCAGAGGGGACAGGGAGGGCAGGGCGACAAGACCCGGCCCGCGCCCCGACCAGCAAGGCCAGTGAAGGACTGAGCAGGCACCGTAAGCTCCGCTCACCCCCACCCCCCCCACCCCCCCACCCCCCCCCCCCCCCCCCCCCCCCCCCCCCCCCGGCGATCCACGTCCCCCTGCCTCTGCAGAGGGAGCAGGAGGGGCAGTGGGCGACTGAAGACCGTGGTCAGGTGCCCGCCGCCGAACCACTCCAGCAGCAGCCTCACCAGCAAGGCCAGTGAAGGACTGAGCAGGCACCGTAAGCTCCGCTCGGCGATCCACGTCCCCCTGCCTCTGCAGAGGGAGCAGGAGGGGGCGGAGGGGAGAGGGGGGGGTGGGCGAGAGGGACTGAAGACCGTGGTCAGGTGCCCGCCGCCGAACCACTCCAGCAGCAGCCTCACCAGCAAGGCCAGTGAAGGACTGAGGGCGAGTCCTCGCGATCCCGTCCCCTGCCTCTGCAGAGGGAGCAGGAGGGGCAGTGGGCGACTGAAGACCGTGGTCAGGTGCCCGCCGCCGAACCACTCCAGCAGCAGCCTCACCAGCAAGGCCAGTGAAGGACTGAGCAGGCACCGTAAGCTCCGCTCGGCGATCCACGTCCCCCTGCCTCTGCAGAGGGAGCAGGAGGGGCAGTGGGCGACTGAAGACCGTGGTCAGGTGCCCGCCGCCGAACCACTCCAGCAGCAGCCTCACCAGCAAGGCCAGTGAAGGACTGAGCAGGCACCGTAAGCTCCGCTCGGCGATCCACGTCCCCCTGCCTCTGCAGAGGGAGCAGGAGGGGCAGTGGGCGACTGAAGACCGTGGTCAGGTGCCCGCCGCCGAACCACTCCAGCAGCAGCCTCACCAGCAAGGCCAGTGAAGGACTGAGCAGGCACCGTAAGCTCCGCTCGGCGATCCACGTCCCCCTGCCTCTGCAGAGGGAGCAGGAGGGGCAGTGGGCGACTGAAGACCGTGGTCAGGTGCCCGCCGCCGAACCACTCCAGCAGCAGCCTCACCAGCAAAAAAAAAAAAAAAAAAAAAAAAAAAAAAAAAAAAAAAAAAAAAAAAAAAAAAAAAAAAAAAAAAAAAAAAAAAAAAAAAAAAAAAAAAAAAAAAAAAAAAAAAAAAAAAAAAAAAAAAAAAAAAAAAAAAAAAAAAAAAAAAAAAAAAAAAAAAAAAAAAAAAAAAAAAAAAAAAAAAAAAAAAAAAAAAAAAAAAAAAAAAAAAAAAAAAAAAAAAAAAAAAAAAAAAAAAAAAGGCCAGCAAAAGGGCGCAGGGCCCCTGCACTCGGCAGAGGCCCAGCCTGGTCGCAGCCTTGCGCACTGCCAGGAGCGATGCTAGGAAGGCCAGCGAGAGTTGCATGAAGGGCGGCAGCAGAGTTGCGGGGCTAAGTGAGGCTCGCCGGGGTGGTGGCCGTCTGTCAAAGCCGTCCCCAGCCCATGAGTGATGAGGAGAGAGAGGGGGGGGGGCGGGAACCGATAGAAGAAGATGTAGCCCTGGGAGTAGAGGGGCGGGGAGTAGAGGACGTGCTGGAAGCGCTGCCAGTCCAGGGCGAACACGGCCACGCCTACGTCCGCTCTTCCACTGGCCACCAGGCTTACGCCGTCGCTCCCATTGGCCCACCCCTTTCAACCACTCAGTGTTCATGCACAGTGGGTGAATGGGAATGGCAGTGTAACCTGTGGATGCGAAAAGCCCGTAGCTAAGAGGAGATCTAGGGACAGGCCAGGTTGGAGGAGAGTGTGCAGAGCAAGTGAGGTGAGGCTGAGCAGAGGATTGGGCTTAGAGCAGCCGGTGAGGTTGAAAGAGGCCGGCTCCAAGCAAGGCTCATTCCCGGCCCAAAAACGCCGGCTATGTTTAGCCTCATTCCTGCTGAATCTCTTGGTTTGCGGTAAATTATTTGCCTCTTGCTCTGAGAACTGTTACAGTGATTGGTGGTGAAATTTGAGTTGGGGCTTTGTTTAACGATGGGCAAAGGCAAACTTTCCAACCCTTGGCCTGACGCGAACGGAGCAAAACGAAGTGTCAGGGCCCGGACCTCTTTTTTGAATGTCCGTCAAGGTAAAAAAACATTTTAGGTTTTTTTACTACAAAAATGATAACAAAAAGGACAAAACTATAAGATATCAAATAAAAATACACAAATTGGAAACATGTAAGCATAAAATTGCCAAAAATTGTCAAATTTTGGCAGAAAATTTTTATATTTTGGGCTCCTCAGATCGATTTTTTTCCCTTGGCAGACGTGGTACGTCCGGCGCCCCCTCCCCGCCCCCCCCCTGTGCCCCAAATTTTCACATGACGTGGGACGTCTGGCGCCCCCCCCCCCCCCCCCGCCCCCCCCGAAATGCAAAATTTTTGACCACTACGCGGTAGGTCCGTGCACCCCCCGCCCCCCCTCCCGCCCCCCCCCCCCGCCCCCCTTTCGACATGTATGATTGCAAGAGCTGAAAAGAAAAAGTAGGGGCGTGAGTCACTCTTCGATACGGCCCTCCTGGGTGCCATGTTAATCTAAACTGAAGTGGGAAAGAAAAATCTTTGTACACACCACTTTCAAAACATCTAAGCAATCTATTCTTGTCATATGAGAGGGAGTGAACGCCCAACAAGTTGGAAATAGTGGAATAGTTGAAAAGTTGGACACTTTCGGCCGGAAAAGGTGGATCGAATCATGGACCATGCTACCAGTGCCGAATGCCCCAGGGCAACATCTAAAACGTTCTGTTTGGTCAAGCAATACATGTAACGCTGCTTTTCGTTCAGTTACGTATTGCTCCTCGCCTCGCTTCAAACGCAGCCTTTCGCATCAACGGCGAATGCGCCCCTCTTCTGCCATAGTCGGCCTATGTAGACTAGGCTCCGCTCACGGGGCAAGAATCGCTCTACCCACTGCGCTATTCCGCCGCCGGCCGAGAGGGAAGAGTACCCTGAACGGGAACCTGGACGGATTGGCCAAGACCGAGCTGATCATCGGCCAGAAGAGCAGCGTTCGCATCGTCGCCATCAACGTCATCAATAATGACACCTCAAACCTTCCCCTCCAACCCTCATCTAGATGAAAGGCGAAGTGACCTTCTACTACCGCCGCTACAAGACTCTCGTCTATCTCAGCGACGGCGTATCAGCGGATCTTCAATCTACCTCCCTTCATCTGGAGACCCCGACGATAGAGAAGGCTAATCAAACATGGCCTAATAAGAGCTGCGCTTCTCCAAGGCCTCCAGAGCTCGCCTGGCGCCGCTTGGACAGCGCAGAGAAGAACGCCCACTCCCCACACCTCAATCCCCTCTTCAATACCTATCTGGACGGAAGGCGAAGACTAGCTTCTTCTAGCGCCGCTTCGAGATCATCGTATTTCGCAGCGCCGACGCATCTGCAAGTCTCCCTAACACACCTCCCCTATACCTTCCAGCCCCACTCCCCATAGCTGAGACAGGCCAAGATTGGACGCCCGTTCGCGCAGGAGCTCCATGCAGCCAGCGCCTCTCCGAACGACGGACTGTTGAAGACTAGCGTCTACTACCGCGGCTTCGAGATCATCGCATTTCGCAGCACAGGCATTGCCCTGCAGGTCTTCACGGCACCTCAACTCTCTACCACAGCCTCCCAACCTGGGCCAGTCAAGATTGGCCTCAAAAGCGCTTCACTCGGCCAAGATTCACGAGCTGGCCATCTCAACTGCAGAGCTTATACAGCCAGCACTTCTCGGACAGCGCACAGACAGACGCCGACATTCTCTCAGCAATACGTTGTTATATGTGGCGTTCTTCGTTCAGGTCATGCTCTGTATTTGAAC
>JASANA010008940.1:0-77190 GCA_030248095.1 Ptycholaimellus sp. GST1_10
AAGGTGGAGGTGAGGCTCCGGCTTCCAGGCGTTGAGACTGGGTTTCAGGAACTGGCTGTGGTTGGTGATGGTACTGTTGCAGTGGGAGTTTTTCGAGCACAAGAATGTAGATTCCTTGCAGGCCAGGTGGTAGACCTGGAACAGACTGCGCATTCATGTCGCTGATACGCAGCCACTGGTTTGCCGGTTGCCGGCAGTAGGCTACGTAGTGCCCACTGCTCAGAGGCGACTGGTTGGCTGTTGCAGAGGATGCATGATGAATGCCAGCAGCAACGCGAAATTCTGTGCCATGAATCCTGATGCTGTCTGGATTGGTTAGGATATTTCCTTTCATCTCTGTCCAGGTGCCGTTGTTGTTAAAGCGATAGGAATTGATGACCAGAATTGCTGCTTGGCTGGCCAGGAATGAATGATGTCGAATTTGAAGGGCTGGGATCTCTGCTGCTGGTGAGCAGTACTGGCAGTTCAGGAGAGTGATGAGTTCGGAGGAATCTGCTTCAATTAGCTGGTCAGATGTTGTTGATTCTGGATAAGTCGAGTGTGGGGATGTTTGGTAGGAAGGAATAGCTACTGACAGGAATACATTGATTGGGGCCTTGACAACGACGCTCGGTTGTTGTGGAAGCTGAAGGAGTCCTGTCGATCTGTGTTTCTGATGAAGGTCCTCAGAAACTCTGCGCAGTCATGCTGATGGCCATCAGTGAATATGGTGGCGTCATGTCCAGGAAGGTTGTCGATGGCCTCTAGAACTGGGTAGGCGTGGTGAAACTTGATGGTCGCTGTTGTTGTTGGTTCTGCTGTTGTTGTTGTTGCTGATGCCGATGTTGAATAGGCGTTGAAGTGTCGATTTCACTGCGTTGATAGGACCAGTTCCTAGCCAGAGCCTAAATGCCTGTGTGCTGTTCAGGGCCTGGAGCGAAGCATTGTAGAAGCATTTTGTTCCTGTGCTGTTATCGAGACGAAGGCATGGAAGGGATGATGATGTTTCGTGGTGAGCGATCAGATCTGAAGTGATCGCCCTGAGAACCTGGCCAGAAAAATGCCCATTAGAACAGAAAAGGTGTTGCACCCTAGCAGTCAAGGTCAGGCTTCTTTCTATCACTTTCACCTGCCCCAGCATCTTCTGCAGTGCTCTATACATGCGTAGGAGGCGCAGGACAGCTGCAGATAGCGCCAAACACCAAAGAAACAGCCACAAAAATTTTTAAAAAATACACGGAAGAAATAGCTGTTTGAGACACCTCTATGGTCTAATATAAAATAACGCAAAAAGTTGAAAAGGACCTCCTGATTATGGCTATTCAACGTGTAACGTCTAATATTTAAATAAGCGGGAACATCATTGATCCTAACGAACCACTGGTGCACAGATGAAAACAAATCAATGCCATCTATGATCAGCTGCAGCTATTGGAGAAGACTAAGAACTGCTCCAACCCAGTCTCACCTTAGCTCCACTTTTTGGTGGAAGAGATGACAAAATTCATCCACAACAGTCACCTGCTGGACAAAAACAGCATCTGCGTCCTCAACGAACCTCAGTACCAGATCTTCAAACATATGTTCAAACCCCACCAATGGTCTGAGGGCTATGCTGAAGTGGCAAGACATTGCAGCCAAGGTGAAAGGGTCACTGGTCTTTGTCAGCCAAGGTCATTAGGCTGAAGTGAGAAGGATTTATCCTAATCACAGGCTTCCAGGTAGTAGTCTCTGCTCATTGTTCATGCCAGTTGAACTGATGAATGGGCAGATCCTCTACTTGCGGGAAGGCCCCAACCTGGTTCAGCCCTGAAGTGAATCATGACCAGGTGACCAGGTTCAAGTTTGTGTATGAGGCTGACAAAGGCAACATCGCCAACTACTTCCGCAACCTCACCAGTGGTGTCTTGGCCACCTACCTCATGAGCTCCCACCTACATCAACTCACCCCCAACATCACCTTCAACCCACCTCCACTCTACAATGTCCCCATCCTCCAACCCTTCTCTGCCCTCACTGCCTACTCCACTGACCTGCCCCACATCGACAGGCCGGTGGATGCTATACTCCAATTCTCCAGCCACCTCTCCTAGGAGCCAGAGGAGGTGTCAAGGAACATCAAGGAGTACAGCTGGGCTTTAACGGGAATTGTGAGAGCAATGACAGAAGGACTGAAGTTTGAGAAAGAGGATGAGGACTAGGAAGGGTGAGGTAAAGGTGAGAAGTCTGAAAGATAGGATACTGCATCCCATCTACTTCATGCAGTAGCTCTGGTGGGACTCTGCACAGTGATGATCTAATTCGCCCACTTCACGGCCTATGGCTTGTCCATCATCAGCACCTTTGACCAAGTTGTCAACACCATCGTTGCTGTGTTTAGCAGATGCTGGTCCAATCATGGCCCAGGGCCAATATTGGCAGAGTTGTGGAGAGGAGCCCTCTCGATGTAGGCATCGAGGAGGACCGAACCAGCAATGGTGAAGGTCTCTGGGCACCTCTCGACTTCCCATTCGTGATTGTACCATTTATGGCCATCCCGGACTGTATAAAAGAGGAGGGATTGCCCCATGATCCTCAGTGTCAGCACTACTACCTTCAGATGCCCCCACATCCTACGCCAGATAAACTTGAACCCATAAGAGAGACCCTGCGGCCTGTACAATGGTAGCAGAGAGTGGTTACCTTCCGCCAAGGCCGGGACGCCGTGGCCATCGCCATGGGCATGGCCGACGTCTTCCCCAATGCCTTCGTCACCTTCGCCGCCTGGGGCCCGATCATCCCCGACCGCGGCAGGGACATCGGCGACCTCATTTCTCTCTTTCTCCTCCCTCCAACCCCCAGACGTGGGGAATGAGGAGGGAGGGGAGGTTCATCTAGGCTCCGCGTTGAGGGAGAGGACGGCGACCTTGTTGGAGTGGTTCTCCTCCTGGTCGCCCTCCATCTCCAAGTCCGCGGGCGCAGCCAACCAAAAATTTTTTCCCACCCCTTCCCTTCTCTTCCTCCATGCTTGCTCGTAAAAGCAGTGGAGCATGGGGGAGGGTGAGGGAGAAGGTGGGGAAGAAGTTGATGATCAGGTGCTCGAAGTTGCAGAGGCAATAGAGCAAAGAGAAAGAGTGACTGAATCGAGATGCAGTGGTCGCCAGAGAAAGGATTCGGGCGAGGGAAGCCGGTGATGGGCACGAAGGACGCCAAGGGCGCCCACCTGCACCAGACTTCCTCGCCTCCGCTCTCGCGCCGCAGTCGCAGCCCTCAAGAGATGAAGAAGGACGAGCGTCCTCGCAAGAAGGCCACCCGTCCGCCTCTCCTCCCCGACCCCGGCAAGCAGTGGTCCCTGGGCGAGGAGGGCCAGACGCCACTCCATCAGCATGGACCTCGCCAGGGAAAGGCTGGGGAGGGGAAGGAAGGGTCGGAGAAGGCAGGAAAGGAGCCGTCCATGGATTGGTTGAAGGGAAGCTTTGAAGGAGGCTTCGGAGGGAAGCCGTGGCAGTGGCCACAGCCGCCGTTGAAGTCCATCGTCTGGCTGTCCGACATCTACAAGAACGGCATGGAGGGCGCCTACATGTTCCTCCCCATCGACCGCGACGACCAGGGCATCGTCCACTACCACGCCGCCCTCGGCCCCATTCCACCCACCTTCCCAGAGGGGAAGGCAGGGAAGCACATCATTGTGCCGGTAGCCGACTGGGTCGGCCCCTTCCCGCCCCAGGAGGAGGTGGAGTGGGTGAATGAGACATTCGGGGACTTGAAGGAGCAGAAGCAGATCGCCTACCTGAGCGACTTCTGGAAGGACAACCGCGCCGGCGGCTTCCTCTTCCGTCCCACCCTCCACGAAGCCTGTGGCGGCTACTTCTATCATCCCTCTCTCCCCTACCTACCACCAGGAAAAGCAGGGCAGGACTTGTTGGCGCCGCTGGCAGACTGGAAGGGTCCGTTCCCGCCGCTGGAGGACGTGGACTGGGGCGGCCCCAGCCCGGGTCAGTTCGAGAGCAAGGGGGTGGACATGGCCGGCGTCTTCGGCCCCTTCTCCCGCCTCCACATTGCCTCCCCTGCCACACCTCCTCCCGAACAGCTGCCCTTTCTCAGAGGGATTTTCCAGTTGCTGGGAGAGATGGATTCAGAAGAGACGGAGGTGGTGGAGGAGATGGAGACCTGTCGTCAGGTGCCGCCGATGGACACGGAGGGAGGAATCTGGGGAGACCAAAACGTGCGCATCTCTGTGCCCGTCCAGGTTGCCCCCGCCACCAACTCACAGCAGCAGATCAGCATCGTCCTGATCGCGCTGCCTGGAAAGGGGAAGGTGCAGGAGACGGGCTGGACGAAGCCAGTGAAGACCCAGTTCGTGGACGCGATGGAGGAGCAGTGGGAGGCCAACCTCGCCAAGCCCACCGCCCCCTTCGCGCACCTGCACCAGACCTGGGCCCCCTAGTTCCCCTCCCCCTCTAAATTCCCCATTCAACCGCTTATCCAATTCTTATTCTTCATCATCTAGCACCAACATCAATATTTTTGGCCAATTTTCGTGAATTTTTTCCTAATTTTTCACGAAAATATTGACATTCTATAAAATTATTTGGGTGTGCATATTATTGTAAAATTTCGCTCTATATAGCCAATTTTCATCGAATTTTGTAGAATTATTAGGGTTTCATCCTTAATCAGCTATTTTTTTCATGCATACTTTTTTTTGGCTGACATTTGAGAATAAACATTTATCCGAGAGAAGTGGGCTTTTTCGAATTGCAAAAACGGGCCCCATCCAGCCTTGCATTGTGTGTGCTCCTGTACACTGCGAAAACAACGCACAAAAATACACACGTCAGTGCTCAGGAATGGATTCATGGAGCCCGCGCAATTCGCCCTCACCTCGCCACTCCTTCCCTCACTCCAGCAGGGCGTGGGGAAAGGACGCTAGGAGGCGGGGAGAACGTCTGCGTCGGCAAAGAGACTACCGTCATCAGCCAAATGCCATGGCCAGCGCCGAAGTTCGTCCCATCCTCTCTCATTGGGAACCCAGTAGGCTGCATAGGAGTCGTTTGAAAAGAACTCTGCAGCATGGGCTGACTGGTTCTGAGAATGCTCAAACCAAATCTACTAGAGAGGATGAGGAGGCAAAAATTAGGCTTGCTTTGGCTAAATCTCAGTCGAGAGATGCAGCTCAGGAAAGGGCTTTGATTCGAGCAGACCAAATGATGGTTCTGCAGCAGGAGAGGAAGGTGGAGAGAGCTTGGCGTCGCAAACACGACCTGGAGAATCCGCCTCCCCTTCCCACTCTTCCGCCTCGCATAGCCCACAGTCCTCGCATGCATCCGCCTCGCTGGCCGGACCCACAGCCCACGCCTTCCAACAGCCTCCACACCCCCGTCTACATGCCCCAGGCACAGCCAGACCTCCAACATCAGGCTTTTCCTCTTTCGCCTTTCCTTCACTCCTAAATTGGGGTGATTGGAACAGATGGAAGAAGGAGGGGAGGAGGTGAGCGGGCGACAGTCTGCGCGTGACTTTGATGCCCTTCTGGGCTACCTGGAGACACCGCCGGTGCCCACCCGCTCCCCGACGCTGGCCGCAGTCAACGAACAGATCCTTCAGTGGATCAACGCCGAGGACTCCTACATCAATCGCTTCAATCAGGTTCCTTCTCTTTCACTCTCCCACCAGATGGGTAGATGAAAGGTTGAAGAAGGGCCCTGTTCAGCGAAGCGCGGAGTCGTGGCGAGGTGGTCAGAAGCTGAGCCAGGCTGTGGAGGAGGCTGCCGGCGGAGAGTCGACGGAATCTTCCCACTCCCAACCGCCCCGTCTCTACAACTCCAAGCAGTTGGCGGCCCCAAAGCAACAAGAACGGATGGCGCGGCAGAATAGCGCTAACAGAAGCCACCCAAATCAATGAATGCGGGCGGTCTCTCCATCTCCCAAGAAGGTCGCCGACCCTACAAGCAAATCGCTGAGATCAGTTCCCTTCTTTCATTCCTCCTTGGAAAAGGAGGTTTGAAAGAGAGATGTGCTAAGGCGCTGGGAGAGGCAGACGTGTACGACAACTGGCCCATTCCCTTCACCGGCCTGAGTGAGGAGCGCCGCAACACGCTCAACAATCCACTCCCAGCCTACCGCGCCTCCGTCTATGAGGCTCTCTATCTTTCTCTCTCTCTTTTGTCTCAGCCAATATTTAGGGTTTTTTGAGACGTCGAAAAGTCAAAATTTTGATTTCTCTAAAACCAGAAACTAAGCCTTCCATGAGATTTGGCATGAAATTCTATCCCAAATTTTTGGGATAAAACATTTCAATTAGTTGAATTCTCAGGGCAGTACACCTTGGAGTGCGAAATAGGGAAATTGTTGAAGAAAAATACTGAACTGCAACTTCAGTCATCTCTTTCACCCTTTCGCATAGCTCCAACCGCCAATCTGAGCACACCGCTAGATTCGGCAGGAAATTCTGCACCAGACTGCCAATTTGCAGCCTTTGGGAAGCCAAACTGATTGAGAAATCATCATTCGTTTGAATTCATTAGGTCATTTTGAGTTGAAGTTGAGTTTTGGTTGAGCTTTTAAACGATTCTCGGCTACTCACTTTCCCGATGTTTCAGCCATTTTACTTATTTTTTTGTGGCGCCTTAGAGATTGAGGTGTAGGCAGGCTCATCCTAGAGCCAACCTTCTCTAGGCTCTGAGTCAGACCCGCCGACGATCCCTTCGGGCAGGACGGAAGCCCAGGACTGGTCGGAGGAGAAAAACCTTACGAAGTCCGCCAAGTTCCGGTCCTCCTGGCAGGCGAAGGCCAGGAAGCCGCTGACTACGGCGACCTGGAAAAGCCTGGCCCAGGCCACCACCCTGGGTCCCGGTAGCCCGTGACTCCATTAGGCCCCAGGGTGGCTTTTCAGAAGGGGAACCCCGGCCGTTCGGGGTTCTGAAAAGATTTGGCCAGGGTTTCCCCTCCCGTCAATTAGGCCAATTGACCGGGCTTATATAATTTGGATGAAACATCAACCGAGTGGGTAGAATTCTGGGGTAGGTCGATTCTATTGATTTCGCCTCCCACTTTCAACCTTGTCGTTCTCGGCTGCTAGCAGACCGATTGAGCCCAAACTTGGCCGATCTACTAATTCGAACCTCCTCTTTAAGATAGGATAGGTCTCGGTTAGCAAATCGAAAATAATTTTTCAATTAAATTTCCTCCCATGACGTTGGTATAGGTCATATTATTGAACCTTCGTCAGAGCTTTTCTAGCCATCTAGAAATGCTTCCGCTGCAAACTCTTCGAATTTTGGCTTAGAAAAATCTCCTTTTCAAGCCAGGCTAGAATTTAGCTCAATTTTGGGAGATGAAATTTTCAACTTTTTTGTAGGACTCTGAGTTTGGTGCACCTATGACATTAGGTTTTGCAGCCAATTGAGCTTCTTTTGCACTCAAATCTTGGCAATCACCTAATTTTGAGGTGCTCTTGCTCATGGAATAGCTTAGAAATCTTATATCGAAAATAAAAAATCGATTATTTCTTGCCTATTGACGTTTGTCTGGGCAAAAAATAGGTTTTGTTAAGCCTTTTAACAGGACAACCAAAGCTTGTTTTAAGCTGTGGTTTTCGAATTTTGGGACAACATTTTCCGCTCTTCAATCTCACACAGGTTTTAGGCAGATTTGAAAATATAAAATTTTCACTTCTGCCAGTGGTTGGAACCTAAAAAAGGTCTTGTTGTCAAGGATTAGGGACTTCTTTCTCTCACCACCGATGAAGGAAGAAGCCTTGCAGGACCTGGGAGGGTCGGAGAACTCGTTGGCGTGGCTTCGGGCCGCCGCAGTGGACCCGGAGACAGCTGATCGCATGTTCAGCAAATACGAGCGTGACTTCCGTGGTCCCAATGGCTTCTACTACTCCCCGTCCCTCTGCTGGTGCCGGGTGTTTCGCGGTCAAGGCCTGAGAGTCTGGATCGCCTCCGAACACCCCGGTATGAAGCAAGGCTGCTGCAGCAATATGGAGCAGTACATTTGGTTGTACTATCGAAGCCAGCAGCTGGGCCAGGAGAGGATGGCGATCAAGGAGGACGAGGCAGCAGCGGAACAGCGAGAGTTCCAGAGTCTCTGCCACTCCATGCGCCGCCTCGCCTTGGAGAAGGCTCGAGTCGTCGCAAACTCATCGGAAGCAGACCTGCTGGGACTGGATCTACGCGTCCAGAACGCGAAGCGTCGGCAGCTGGGACTTCCTCCTCACCAGGAAGTTGATGAAGAACGATGGGCTGAACAGTTCGCGGCCACCCTTCCTCGCCGCACCTCACCCATTCCAAAGGTTCCCTTCCCTCTGCCACCTTCAAAGTGGCTGAAAGGGAGAGGGAGGACTTATAGAAGAAGCGTCGGGTGGAGGCGCGGCCGAGATGGAAGCTGCCGCAGTCGACGGAGTCGGGGGAGTCGGAGCAGATGAACGCCTCCGCCTCCGGCAACGTGCCGCCCTCCGGCGCCCTTCCCTCCTCTTCACTCCACCAGCCCACCGACCACTTCAATCTCCCCATCTGCCACCAGTCGCTCGACCTCTCCAATACTCCCTCCTCATCCCGCCAACACCCCAATCGCCCACCAATCGACATCGAAGTCCACTTCCCCGACGGACGCAAGACGTGGCCCACGGCAGAAGTCACTCCCCAGCCCCGCCCTCCAACCCCAGTGCCTCAGGTTGGCTCCCATCTCCAGTCTCCTATTCACCCTTGAATTTGGGATGATAGGAGGAGGGACCCATGTATGCGGAGCTGGTGCCGATGGCGCCGGAGCCGGTGGGGCAGGAGAATCAGCTGGAGGCCCAGCCGCAGCCGCTCCCTCCACCCGAGGAGCTGCAGCTGATGCTGGGACAGGTCTATCAAGGCCCCGCAGTCGATCTAGAAGATTTCGATGTCGTCCTCCAAGCCGCCATGGGCGGGATCGACGGGGTCATGGAGGCGCTGGGAGACTTGGAGGCCGTCATGGCCAACCCCGTCCCCTTCGACCCCCAATTCCCCACTCCCGATCACTCTCCCCCTCACTCCCCCCCTCCCCCTCCGCAACACGAGGCGGAGCTGCAGCAGGAGCCCGAGGAGGAGCAGCAGGTGGAGGAGACGGGCGTCCGTGAGGAGGTGCTGGAGCCGGCAGAGCGCTACCACTCGCCGCCCTCCACTCGCACCCGCTCGCGTCGCCACTGACACTCCTGCCACGCCTGCCCATTGACTCTCCTCATTCTCCTACTTCTCTTCTCATTTGCAGTCCCAACTAGGCCCACTATTTTTAGCACTTAGGCCAAAAAATGCTTGTCTACTTGTACATTCAGACGAGCATGCTTTTTATGATTCAATTCATGCAGAAACTTTGGGCAAAAGTGCCATCATTTGAATTTCGTTTCTGCCCAGGTTCATATTAACCTACAACCTGAGTTTTTTGCTTCTTTCGTAGGCAACTATTATTCCCCTGCCTCAATTGTCTCAGCTTGCTGCTTATTAGCCCCAGTCAAGCTTCCAAATAATCTCAATTCTTTCACCTTCTTTCCTGTTTCATGCCGCCAGCCAGCCAGTCAGTCACGTGCAATGCCAGCCTTCATTCGCCCTTGAGCGCCTCTTTTTGTGAGCCAGTATCAACTGTGCCTTTGAATAAGCTATTAAGTAGCCCATTCGAACTTAAAGAGCATGGCAAAAACACGTAATCACTGATTACATAGGCATTGAAAAGCCCAGACAATGCGCAGTTCTGTCTTGGGAAGGGGAGATTAAGAATAGCCAGCTTTGACAGTCTCAAGAAGGAGTAGAGAATAAAACTCTATTGTTCTCTGGTACGTCCAACCTTAATGTAGGAAACGTCAAACCAGGGAGAACACAATTAGAGAATAAAACTCTTTCTTCTTGTGTCAAGAGACTGGGGAGATTAGTTTTGAGACAGGTGCGCAGTTCCCAAAAAGCCCCGTTTTTGGGCAAATTTGCCCATTTACAGTGGTTCCGAGCTAGTTTTTTGAGGATTTTTGGCTCAGAGCATCATGTCCACCTCACCATGTTCATTTTTACAATAATTCATTAAATAAATGAAATAATAAAATCATTTATTTAAATACAAAAATTAAATGTTTTAACATTTAATATTTCCTCACACACCCAAATTCAAAAATATATAGAAATATTAATTTAATTTTTCCTATAAAATTAAATTCTTTCACAAATATATAAATCCATTAAATTTATATATTCTCTCAAATTTGGAGACCATTTCGGCGTGCCGCGACTCCACTGCAAGCCCATCACTCACTCACTTAATTTCAGATACACAATCTGAAAGCTCTCACTACTTTTCTTGCTCACAAGCTTCCCGCTACTTCTTCTACTTCAATTCCCCTAATTCGCTACTATGGTACGCACAAGAAATAGGGAGAATATGGTCACAATCACCAATGAGGGTGACCCTACCACTCATCGGTGCATAGATTGCGACCGGTTGCTCCACAGCTACACTCCTGCCATGCTGTGCCAAACGCCAAAATGCGGGCATTTCGTATGCTTACAATGCCTGCTTCCACCCAACATCCTGCGTGATCTAGCCACAGGGGAACGCATTGACGCCTTCTGCCGTGCGTTCACAGTAGTCCATACCCAGGTCAAGGGGTATAGATGCTCCACCTGTGTAGCAGCTGCTCCCACGGAACTTCCGACTTTCCTTGCATTGCTGGAAAGTAAACCATCTACGGGGCATCAAGCTTTGTTCGATCATTGGGAGAACAGCTATTCCGCAGAGTTGGCCCACTCACTCAAGAAGGTCTACAAGTCCTTGCTGGAGGCAGAAGGGC
Source organism: Ptycholaimellus sp. GST1_10 (assembly GCA_030248095.1). Taxonomy (NCBI): domain Eukaryota; kingdom Metazoa; phylum Nematoda; class Chromadorea; order Chromadorida; family Chromadoridae; genus Ptycholaimellus; species Ptycholaimellus sp. GST1_10. Next base: position 10,760 of record JASANA010008940.1, read on the forward strand.
TTCCAGCAAGCCATCTTGACCTTTTCAACCCCCAGAAAAGGCCCCATTCGGTGGCGGCTACATCCTCAAGAGGAACTTCCCAGCTGCCAGGGGAAAGACCAAAAGGCACTTTGGGCAGACATTGCTCCGACAGCGGAGATCCCCCTCCTGCCAAAGCCTCTCCGACCTCAGCAGTCACTGACCAAGCTACTGCAGGCTAGGCTGACAGGCTTGGAGGAGACGGAGGCAGAGCTGGAGAACCATGAAAACACACCTACAGCACTTGCAGGGCCACCACAGGTGCCCACATCAACTCCAAACCCAGGCTACATTCTGCCTACCATCAACCTCTCTGTGACATCATCTCCAGAAGAGGAAGCTCCAACTCCCACTGCAGCAGAGACAGAGGAGCAGCAACTAGACAGCTCTGCTCTTGACAACACTGTCCTGCCTGCTACAACTGCCGGACAGGAAACCATATGGGAGGAGGAGGAGGAAGAAGGAGAATCCACTGGAGATCCTCCAAGAGATCCTCCAGGAGATCCTCCAGACACAACGGAGGAAGCTCAACAACCTCTTCCCACTCCCATGGTTCCGGCAGAGCAGACTGAGACAGCATCTGCGCCTGCTACAAGGATGGACTTTGGTGGCCAAGCGGGAGTGCCATTAGGACAGGGAACAAGGACTGTCTATACACAAAGGACACCTTTGATGAAGTCCAAGGAGGTGGCCACAGATCCACCTCCCCCGGTCCCTTCCCAAAACGCGGACCTAGTCCAAGTAGTGAACCATGTTCACACTCAATGGCCTGTGGCAGCCAAAACCTTACAGGCAATTCTGAACAAAGATGGTGCTGACAAAGTGCATCTTCGTTTGGCCAATGAAGAGCTCCACGAACATCTTTGGAAGAGTGAAGACGACATGATGGACTGGGTCTCCCAAGTAGTAGACTTGGGAGACGAAGTCAAGCGCTTAAAGGCGGAGCTGGCCCGAAAGCCAACTTCGGGAACTTCGTCTTTGCCGACTCGGGAGGCTGTCTCTCGAGCGGCAGAAACCATGACGGGCCATGGCAGTAACCTACACAGTGCGACAGCAGCCATGGTAGGAGCAAACAGCTCCAAGGGTCCAGGCGCAAAGGAATCGCCGAATAGTTCCGCGCCTGCGAACCCAAGCACCACTCCTTCCCCAGGAGACAGTGCTACTCCTCCATCGTCCGGAGATGGGGGAAAGACCTCGTCCGGAGGTAAGGAGAACTCTTCCGGAGATGACAATCCTCCCGGAAGAACTCCTAGAAGGGGTGCTGGAGGTGGGGGAGGCGATCCCTCAGATGGGAGTGATGATGATGAAGAGGATGATGGAAAAGGTGGCAAAAAGGGATCTGGGGGGAAAGATCTGCCATCATCCAAGCTTCCCCGACATAGGTTACCATCACCTACACCCTCAGCTTCTTTGCATCAGTCCGAACTGATGGGCCAGAGTATCAAACTCCAGGAGACTCTGGCCAAACTGATCAAAGGACAGACTCGAGTGCAGGAGTTGGCGGCAGTTCGAGTCTCGTTACCCACCTTGGAGGTTCCAAAGTTTACTGGAACCACAACGGAGTACCAAACCTGGAAGTTGGCCTTTACCAACTTCCTAACCCTCTCAGGTTTACCAGAGGGGATGTACATGCAGATGCTGCAGAAGGCGCTCCAAGGCAAGGTCTGTTCCAAGCTGAAACACTTGGGAACATCGATCAAAGATTACAAGGCGGCCATGACCAACCTTGAAGAAGCCTTCCGAGACATCACGTACTCCATAGAGAGTGTAATGCAACAGGTCAGGGACCTGCCGGAAGTGAAGCGAGACCATTCCAACCTGGAGTACTTCATGGATGGTCTCCTCAATTGCTTGAGATTCCTCAAGGTCAGGAAGACACCGGATTTCCTCCTCAGACCCTTGGTCAACATCGTGACCATGAAGCTGACACGTCCGCTTAAGCAGCGTCTGACGAGAGAATTAATCAAGAAGGAGATTTCACTTCACAACACTACTCTCGATCATATTCTCAGCGTGCTGCATCCAGAATTAGCCCTATACAGACGATTGGAGCTTAGTGCTACGGCCGCCCAGTCTGTCGTAGGGAAGCCCCAACCTAGAGGCAAGGAAGAATTCCGCTCTAGGCCAAGAAAAAGGTTGGAGAGGCAAGCATCCACAGCAACAACGCTAGTGGCCTCTCAGAACAACCGGGGCGGCTCGAAGGCACCAACTGCCAAGAGCAGGGGAGGGCAGCAGGGTAATGCAAAACCCTTCACTCCGTCCTTTGGTACAGGACCAGGGACGAAGACTCAATGCGCCTTGTGTAACCAGTCCAACCATACAGCAGAGAGATGCTGGACTTACAAGGGTTACCAAGCTTGTCACCGGCGGGCGGTTGAGTTAGGTCTTTGCTTCCGTTGCTTGAAGTTAAATCACTCCGCGGCAGAGTGTCAAAGACCAGTAAGTTGCTCATGCGGTAGCTCAGGTCACCATCCGGTGCTTTGCGCAAAGCAGAGCGGAGGTGACCAGAACAGGTCAAAGTCTCAGAAGAGAGCTCCTTCTGGACGACGTGACCAGAGTTCCTTCAAGCTAAGCGGAGCCAACCGAACGAAGCTTGGAGAGCGTAAGCCTCAGCGTTCGGCCTCAAGAGGTCCCAAGAAGAGGGCTCAGACCCCAGGACCCAAGAAGGAAGGCAAGGCTGGAAAAGCCATGATGACGGCCTCCTTCGGAATGAAGACACCAGATCAGCCAGGGCAATGGCAGATGTCTTCCTCCACCCACCTGTTCAGCTTAGTGGCTGAAATCTACAACCCTTCCAACCCAAGGGTGAGGAAGAAGGTTTTTGCTGTCCTCGACACCGGGGCCTCAATGACTATTGTGGACCGGGAATGTGCGCAAATGTTGGATTTAGCACCCCTAGACAGGGAGACTTTCTCCACCAGCTACTTTGGAGCAGACGCCCCTCGCAACATGGACTTCACCAAGTACTACCTAGAGATGAAGTCAGCTAACGGTTTTGTCCTTCCGCTCTCTTGTTGGTCGAGGGAGGGAAGAGTCTGCGCAGACCTGGAGATCCTAGCGCTAAAAGAAGAAGATGCTAGGAAGAAGATCTCACAGATCTGCCCTGAGCTTAGCGAAGGAGAGAAGCCTCCAAGGGAGTCGAGGACACAGCGAGTCCATCTATTGATAGGGATGGACCTAGCAACTATGATTCTTTTCCACCCCAACAACAGAACGGTGCCAATAAGTGGCTCCTTGGTGGTGGTTAAGATGCCGTTAGGCCCCTTGATAGGGGGAACGGCAGCGAGGGGAACCTTGTCAAAGAAGGCCCATCGTCGGATGACTTGTCTCATCAACAGTTCGATAGAAGACAAGATTGCCAACTACTTCTCGCTGGAGGGCTCTGGAATCAAAGAGGAAGAAGTTAATTCTTCCACCATGGATGAAGCCTTCAAGATTTTCCAGGAGAACGTAGAGCGGGAGGAAGACGGTACTTACGTAGTTCCCCTTCCGGTCTGGAAACCCATCCCCATGCATGTGGGCTCTGGGAAGCATATTGCTATTTCCAGACTCAAGAACCTGTACGTTTCCCTGAAAAGCAAGGGAGATGAGGCCTTACAAGCCTACAACGGCTTGATCACAGACCTCCTGGCAGACGGCGTCTTGGAGGTAGTAGATCCTTCAGCCCCTCCTAAGGGGCCAGTGATTTTCCTTCCACACTTTGCAGTAGCAAAGGCGGACAGCTCTACAACCCCTTCTAGGCTGGTGATCGACCCCAGCTCCAAGTTTGAAGGAAGCAAGAGTTTGAACTCCTACTTGTGCCCAGGGCCCAACTTGGTGCAAAACCTTTTGGGAGTTGTGCTATCGACTAGGTTCCCAAAATACCTAGTCTGCGGAGACTTACGGCGCTGTTTCATGTCCTTAAAACTCAAGACGGAGTACCAGGACATGACCAGGCTGATTTGGGTAAAGGATCCTCTCCTTCCGCCCACCTCCGGCAACATGGTTCAGCTCAGGTTCACCAAGCTACCCTTCGGCCTGTCCAGCTCTCCTTCAGTGACCTTGTGGGTCATAGAGAAGCATCTGGAGCTGTACAAGGAGTCCGACCCAGAAATCTACGAAGACCTGAAAAGTAGGTTCGTGGACGATCATTACTGGGGAGCTGAAACAGTGGAAGAAGCCGTCAGCAAGAGCCTTCGGATCAAAGAGATTTACACTGACGCAAAGATGAACATGCGCCAGTTCAAGTCGAATGCTAAGGAATTCGAAGCCCAGATAACTGAAGCTGACCGAGGCAAACGAGAAAAGTCCAAGGTACTGGGAGTCAAGTGGGACATTGACTCCGATGAGTTCTTCATTCCCAGCATAGAGCTCCATCATGCAAGCACTCGCCGAGGCTTGCTTTCCATGGCAGCCTCCGCCTGGGACCCCTTGGGGCTTATCTCGCCGCTAGCCTTACGAGCAAAGCTTCTGTTCCAAGAGCTGACGGTCAAGCGGAAATTGACCTGGGATGTAGACATCCCAGCAGATCTACGTCCTGAATGGGAAATGGTAAGGTCAGACCTGTTCTGTCTGGGAGAGATAAAAATCCCCAGAAGGGTGGTCTTGGACTCCTCCATCCCCATCTCACTTGTGGTTTTTACCGATGCTTCCATGGTAGGGCATGCGGTAACTGTCTATGTGTTACAAGCAAGACAGTCCCAAGCCACCAAGTGCCAGGACCAGCCGGACTATGTACGCCAAGATCTGGACCACGCAGCTTGCTCAGCCGCAAACTGCAAACACCATGTGTCCCATTCCTCATGCCTGCTTTTGGCGAAATCCTTCGCCAATCCAGAGAAACTCCAAGGGGAGATTCCTAAGGCAGAGCTCTTGGGACTTTTGAAGGGAGTCCAGTTGGCGCAGTGGCTAAATACGCATCTGCCAAGTGCGTGGAGACCCAGCTCAATTGCAGTCTTTTCAGATAGCCGCATTGCACTGTTGCAAGTTGCGGGCGAAACAGCCTCTACTTCGGTTTTCGTTAAAAACCGGGTAGAGAAGATAAGAAAAATTCGCGATGAGCTGGGCTTGCGATTAGACCACGTAGTGGGTTTACAAAACCCAGCGGATATAGCCACAAAGATCATCTCCTTCCCTGAATTCATGGACCCCCAGACACAGTATCTGTGGTTTCATGGACCCAAGTCATTGGGAAGAGGGCATGATCCAGACGGAAATAAGCTACCACCCTCGGATGAGCTGGAAGCTGCCCTATTGGAAGAGGCAGGAGAGCAGGAACGCAAGAATCCTGCATCCTGTCTGCTCACTTCCACCTACACCGAGAAGACAGTCGAAGGGGAGACGCCAGGTCCAGCTGGACTGCTGATATCTTGCTACAGAGACAAGTCAGCTAACTGGCTGTTCAAGCTCACAGCCTACCTATATCGGTTGAAAACGGCAAGAGCTGAGCGTCCTCCCCATCTTCAACTCTTGGCTAGAGAAATCAAGAAAGCGGAGGAACTGTGGCTGAAGCATGTGCAGCGATTGCACTTTCCCCAGCTCCTCGAAACCCTGGAAAGGTTGCACAACGATCCCAAAACCACTGGTACACAGTGGGTAGAATTTTTCCGCAAGCAATGTGGCGGAAGACGCACCATGCTGGACAGCAAGGGTGTCATAAGGGTTGTGAACCGGACCACCTTTTCCGATTCCGTTTTCTCTTACGCGCCAAGAGTACTTCTCCCAGCAAAGCATGACCTAACCCTCATGCTAGCTCGCGACACACACCGCAGCTGTGGACATTTCAAGGGCAAGATCTCTATGATCGCCTTTGGGCGGCTCTACGAGGTCCACCACAGCCGCAAACTGATGGACAAGGTGATCAAGCAATGCTTTGTGTGCTCAAAAATGGAGGGAGCACCCTTCTCAGCTCCAGCTTTCGCACCCATACCGAAGGAAAGACTGGAGTACACAGTAGCATTCGCCTTCGTCAGCCTGGATCTAAAGGGACCTATCTATGTGCGAGTCCCCAAGATCACAGAAGACGACCAGGAGGAACGTCCTAAACGAGGAAGGAAAAAGAAAAAGGATACTTGGCATGAGGTCAAGGCCTGGATTCTCGTTTACTCCTGCGCCGTGACCAGAAACTGCGATGGAGAGCTTCTGATGGCATACTCTGGCGAGGCAGTCATGCTAGGCTTGCGCCGCATTTTTGCTCGCAGAGGAGTACCATGCATCACTTACAGTGACAACGGCTCCAACATAAAGGCGCCCCTGAACTGTTTCAACGCCTCCATCGGCCTCGTTCAGTTACCAGCGAAAGAACAAGGCAAGGTCTTGTCATTTTTGGCCGATCGCCAAATCCAGACAAGATTTGCTCCACCAGGCCATCCTGCGTCCAACTCGTCAGCCGAGTCCATGGTGCGATTGACCTCCAAGGTTCTCAAACGTCTCACAGAGGGACGACCAATGCCCGCGGAGACATTGCGAACGCTTCTAGCGGAGGCTTTCACTATGATTTCCTCCAGACCACTTTTCGTTCTAGGCGACGAGCCAGACGACTTGCGGGTCATCACTCCCCTGCATTTCATCAGTCCAGGGTCCCGTCTAGTCTTGCCTCCCATGATCGACGTGGGAGATGATCCTGACTACCAGGAGACGGACGACACTCATTACCTGGCCAAATGCTGGGAGAAAGCGGAGCAACGTCTAGAGAAAGCATGGGCAGAGTTCCAACACTACCTCCCACACTTGCTGGCAGTGGAGAGGAACGCCCGTTTTCCACCACGCAAGGGCGAAGTCACAAGAGAGCCAGAAGTAGGAGAAGTCTGTTACCTCCTAGATGCTTCTCTACCCAGAGGGACATATAAGCTAGGAGTCATTCAGCACGTCACGCAGGATGAGTCGACAGGATTCGCTCGCATGGCTGAGGTTAAAGTAGGCAGTGGCAGAGTGTTGCCTCGACACGTGCGCACTCTCATTCCACTCCTGCGAGAGCAACGGCCAGACCCTACGCCGGCTCAGGAACCCAACCATCAGCCAGCCTTACCGGATGAAGACATGATCGAAGCTCAACGCATTCCGATCATTCCCCAAGAGGAAGCGGAGCGAGAACCTGACCTGGAACAGACACAACGGATACAGACTCAAAGCAAAAGGGGCATTTTCCGACCTCGCCGAGCCAAGGGAGACGACAGGACGCTCGACCTCACAAGGCGAGTAACCTTTGAGGGCGACGACTTCGACGATGCTCCTCCAGTATCCATCTTCACTACTCATGCCCTGCCAGTGAAAGATGAGAAGCGACGATGGGAGACGCCAATGCTGGAGGCTTATGATGACTCATTGTCAAGCCTCTACAGCTCCTACGATCGCTCGCTGCAGCAGGAAGAAGAAGACATGACAGGAGATGGCTTCTTGCCTATGTCTGATAGCCCGGGCGGGAGTTCTCCCAAGGGAAGTCTTCCCAGAACACCAAAGCCTCTATCAGAGGCCAGGAGACCTCCGTCGACGACCTCACTCCAGCCTCGCTCCAAGTCCAAAGACAGGCAGAAGAAGTCAGGAATAGCAAAGCTTCTATGCTTCCTGACGCTGTTGTCAGGAATGGGTCAGGCAGAAGCAAAGGCGGAAGCCTTTAATGCTTCATCACCCAACTACCCGTTCCAAGTCTGCCTTTCGGCACCCCATACGGGAACGCCTCTGAAACTACCTCAGAAGCTAAGAGCTTGCCAGCTCCCAGTCCTGAAAGATGATTACTACAGGAAGAACGTGACACTCCATGTGCCAAGTGGACAAGTGCCATCAGTCAAAGCCTTCCGCTGCCTATATGAAACAGTGACAGCGAGGACGACGATGGGCTTCTTTGGCACAAGAGCTCTCCTAAATGATATTCATGAGAGCATAGAGCACACCACAGTGCCAGATCAAGTCTGCCGCCAAGTCCAGTTGAGCGGATTCTTTGGCAATGAGAAGTTAGTTCAGATCGCTCCAGGGGTAAAATCTACCAACCGGAACCTGAGCGTGGACTATTCCTGGTGCTGCTATGAAAAGATAAATAACGTCACCAACTTGATAGTGACAGAAGGGACAGTCAGTTACCTAGCTAAAGACCATATAGTCTCTAACCTGGGACTGCTGACTGACTGCGATATTGGAAAAGGAGTTTGTCACTCTCCTCATTGGACAATACAATGGGATGCTTCGCAAGTTGAAGAATTTTGCCCCTTAGAAGCTAAGGGAAGATTTGAAGCAGTCATCAATCCTCCATACCTGACAATTCCTGAAATTCAGGTAGCACTGACACTTTTAAGAACGGAAACCGAAGGGACAGAGCCCATTTCCGTCAGTCAGTTGCGAGAAACTTTGGAGGATCGTCTAGCCTGCAACGTAGGCAAATTTTCCTTCCGCACGGAAGAAGGTCCGATACTAAGTATGGACAGTTGGGATGAGAAAGCATGGTTCAGTTTGAATCATGCACTCTGGTTTCCGGGAAATCGCTCGGCGATTCCGCATCTGAAAGGAGTAGTCTTTGATAAAACCCATGTTGGTTTTGAACATGATGACAGACTACCGGACCCTATCAACGCTAAGCTACGCTACCTCTTTAATAGCATCAGTGAGATGGTAGAGGAGCGATTCAGCTTGACGCATGTTGAATTCTGTCATCTTAGCAAGTTACATTTGGAAGCAGTGCTACAGTTGACTCAGCTCAGCCCGACTCATGGAGTCAGAGCACTTCTAGGAGTCAACAATGTCACTGCAGATGTCATCGGGGATATAGCTTACATCACGCCTTGTCTTCCAGTGACCATCACTGAAATCTACCTGGATCATGATCCGGAAGATGGTTTGGGCTGTTCAGTTTTCGTTCCAGTCAAGACAGAAGGAGGAAAGTTACTCTTTTGGCCTCCGTCATCTTTCGACTTGGTAACGGACAGTCCTCGCATTCCCTGTCGGGAAGTCAAGTCATTCGTACTGCCTACCTTGGAAGAAGCTGTCAGCGGCAATGACACTTGGAGTAGAGTTGAGCACAAGGTCTACTTGAAGGAGCTGAAAGGAGCCTACAATCCTAGAACTCATTCAGCCATCAAGTTCTCAGCTCCTCCGCTGTTCCACGCTCGAGTAGTCTATCCCCCAGGAGCTCTGGCCAGCTACCTCAGCCAGATTCCCTCCATGGAGAAGACTCTCCAGACGACAATAGACTATGCATCCAGGCTCAGCCTAAATCCTGATGCTGTCGCCGGAACTATTCGAGCAACAGGTGATGCAGTTGGACGTTGGACTGAATCTTGGACTAAGGGTGCACAAAACCTCCTAGAAGGGGCTGCCTCAGCTGCTTCTTCCTTGGAGGAAAACGTGATCCAGCCAATTCTTTCCATAATCCTCTGGATCCTTGTCTTAGCGCTGATCATAGTCGCCATAGGAGTATGCATTTACTTCTTTGGCTGCTCTCCAACAGGCAAGCGTTGGGTTCATCGGATGCTGCCCAAGAAGCTTCAAGCGACGACAGGCGACTTCGACGTCAAGTTCCATCGAGATCGACTCAATCCAGATGGATGGGTGGAGCTACCTGCCATGAAGACGGACAAGCGTGAGGACTTCATCCGCGAAGAGCCCACGAACTAAGAAGAAGTGAAATTTGATGAGATAATTTTAGATTCTATTACCCCCTATGATGACTCCCCAATTGTTACTAACTTCCGGGCGGCCGGGTGTGTGGAGAGGGGCCATCTCGATGTCACCATCGAGGAGGACCGAACCAGAATGGTGAAGGTCCCCAAGGCCCTCTCAACTGCCCGAATTGTGATAGTACCATTTATGGCCATCCCGGACTGTATAAAAGAGGAGGGATTGCCCCATGATCCTCAGTGTCAGCACTACTACCATCAGATGCCCCCATATCCTACGCCAGATAAACATGAACCAGAAAGAGAGACCCATGGGCGGTACAGTACCGCTTCCAGATCTCCAGTACCTATTTGGACCGATGTTTTTTACAATTTCAGCTATCTTTGGTTGGTCTTTTTATATCGAATGGCAACTGTCGATTCGCACCCTGATCCCCAAGCCCGTTTTTCCAACAGTGCACCCTTTAACTTGCAGTGAGCAAGTTGAGTAAATCTTAAGAGTGCTTTACTGAAAAGATCAAATGCCCCTCCCCCTCTTTTTTTATAATTTTCGACACCATTTAAGACCTGAATTCAAAGACGACACAATTCTAGGACCTATGACCTATGGTGGCCTATGAGCGTGCAAAACACGAAATTCGATTTTTGGTGGATATTGGAAATTTTAATTTGACCAAAAACTTAATGGAGCATAATGCTCATTCTTTTCAACCGATTTTGATGATTCGACCACCTTTCGAACCGTCTCGTCGAGTAGAGTAGAACATTTTTTGTTTTTAATTATCTCTCTACGATCAAATGCAGCTGAGTTATTTGCAAAAAACTGATCTGCACAGTTAAAAAAAGCGATTTACGAATTCAATGTAACAATGTCATCAGCTAAAGATGGTGCCCAATTTTTCTGAAAATTCAGGTCTTTTTTGCTGCTCTTATAGTGCTACTCGACAATTAATCCGTTTGGCACAAAAATTTAGCACAATGTAGTGGACATTTAGGGGCATATTGTGAAAAAATTTTCAGAAAAATATTCAGTAAATGTGGAGTTATAGTTGATTGTATCAGAGGTATGAATAAATCCCCCCCCCCCCCCCCCCCACGGAATCTCCTTCCCTTCCTATTGGTTGTTTCTCTGATGCAAGGTGTTTGCTAATCATGTATCCATTGGTCAGTTGATTAAATCATCAAAATCAGTTGAAAAGAACAAGAGTTATGCACATGAGAACATGAGTATTGGCTGTTTTTGAGACTTCAGAAATTAGCCAAAAATATAATTTCAAGTTTTGCATGCTCATAGGGCACCAAAAGTCTTAGAATTGTGTCTAGTTGTATAAAAAAAATTGTATAAAAAGAGAGGTCGAAATTTATGGGCAACCAAGTTCTTAACCTCTCAATAAACTCCTCTTAAGTCAAGGGAGGCAAGAGCAGGTAACCTTGCTAGGCGGAGGCTCGATGGTGGAAGTCTTGCCTCGTAGTCTGGCCAGCATGCCTGAGGCCCAGATGAAGGCCATTTTGAAGCCTACGGAAGTCTTTCGCTTTTCAAAAATGCTAACACAGGCTAATACCGCGACAGTTCATCACCTTGACGTTTCATCAAAACGATGGTTCATCACCACAAAAAGTCTTCACCACGACAGTTCATCACCAGCCTGGATGTGCTGTGGCTTACTTCAAATAAACTCTTCTAAACAAATTCATTTTTATAAACATTATTATATATTTATAAATTAATAGAATACTATTTGAAATAAATATAATTCAATGCAAGTTGAAAAAAATAAAATAAGAAAAAGTTTTTTTTAGAAATTATCGATTTAGCTTTGTTTCATTTAATTTTTTTAATTTCGTTGCTTGTTTTTTCTGTTTTATGAAAAACTTCATGTGAAAATTAAACACCATGAAGTTAGGGTTTAATTGGTTTTAACTAGATATTAACATGCTACAATTTTGTCATTATTTTTTTTTCACAGCAGCATACTTTCTGGCTTATGGCTCAAAACTGATAGTTTTTAAATGAAACTAAATATATTCAAAACATGAGGTTTCAAAATAAAGTAGTAAGATCTATAATACATCATCTTTTAGGAAACAAAAAAAAAATTAGCTTAGGTAGTCCAGTGAAATCCAAATTGAATCCAAATTGCGCCTGCTTATCAAATTATGACTAGTTTTTTAAATTTTTTTGTAAAATAATAATTCTTGTCTGCACTTTTATTATGCTTGTTAATGCATAAACTGAGATAAACATAATTTTCGTCTTGTTATAGACATCATCTAAGATAAAAGTGCGGGGGAAAACTCCAAAAAAGATTGATCTGCTGACCAAGTCAGACCACAGAAGCCAGCCTCTCCAAAGTTGCGCCCCTATCCTTTCACCCACTCCACTGTCTGCCTATTTAGGGAAGCTGGCAGGGGGTGGGAGTTGGGGGTAGGGTGAGGATGGGTGAGAGTGGTGAGGCTGGGATGGAGTGGGAAAGAGAGGAGATGATGGGTAGCTGGGCGGCAGGGCAGGGCGACCTAGGTGGTAAAGCGGTTTGTCCTGATGCAATTGCGGGGGAGAGGCTTGTTGGGGGGCGGGCGCTAAGTTGCTTCCGGGCCCACTATGCAAACTGGATATTGGCCAGTCCTCCTGGAAGACCCCGCCCCAAAAATTGACAATTTTTGGCAAAAAAATTTATGTTTTAGGGCTTTACGGTCAATTTTTACCTTGACAGACGTGGTACGTCTGTCGCGCCCCTCCCCGCCCCCCAAAAATGCAAATTGCCATCTACATGGTAAATTACATGGTACATGGTACATGCTATTTACATGGTACGTTGTTACCTGTTATTTATTTATTCGTTTTTGATTGACTCTTTTTATTTTTAGAATAGAAAACTAGTGTAACAAAGGTAGAAGATAATGGAAAAGCAATAGTGTTCTGGCAAGTGAGCAAAAGCAGTCGTGGCCAATTCTAAGCTACTTTATAAGGCTTTATAAGCTTCAAAAAGGCTAATTCAATTTCAAAACAAGAAAATTGTTCCTGGTCTCAAATACATCTCAGACCTGCTCTTTCTTTGTTTTATTGGATCATTCGTGAAAACGGGAATGAGAAGAACACCTTTCCTGGTGTCTAGAAGAAACATGAGATGCGGTATGAGAAGGCAGGTCAGATGTTGGGCACGATCATTTGCTCCCTGAGCCCCTTCAGGAAGGCCCTCCGCATGCCGCACGTACCCCAGGAAGACAGGCTTCTCCACCACATGCTCTCCCGCGGCAGCAAGGACTCCCGACACTGTTCATAAACATTGAGGGGGGAGATGAATAGTTTTTTCCTGTGCTGTGTTTGAGCTCAACAGTCCAAAATCTATATGTCCTGTGCTGTGAAAGTGTAAACTTTCCTATGCTTCCACTGTGGTTATAACAGTAAAAACACTATTTAAGGCATTGTAATTTTCAAATAATGCTAACAGGAATACGTGTACCATCTTACTGTGAAACGCGCAGTTCATTAACTGGCAACAAGGTATTCTCGGCTGTTGCCAAGATGCGCGGCCTTTGTTCCAGATAATAAGCTAAGCAATTCCTTTTAACTGCTTTAAGATACTGCCGCAGCAAACGTATCTACCAAATCTAAGCTGAGTTTATTGAAAAACCAGTAATTTATGGATGTTCGGATTTTTGAAACATCAAGATTTTAGGTTTTTGACTATAAATCAAGAAATAATAAATGTGTCAAAAAATTCTATTATCAACTTCAATATATCACCAGTAGAGACGTACATGCCAAAATTCAACTGATTTCATTGAAAAACAATCGATTTATGGATGTTCAAATTTTTGAAACATCAAGAATTTAGGTTTTTGGCCATAAACTGAGAAATAACAAATATTTCGGAAATTCCTTTTGCCAGCTTCAAGATAGCACCTCGACGGACGTACCTGCCAAAAATCAGCCAATTTTGTTGAAAAACCAGTGATTTATGAATTTTCGTACTTTGAAACATCAAAAAATTGAGTTTTGGGCAAAAATCGAAAAATTACGTCAAACCCAAAAAATGGCCTGCAGATATCACCCAGGCGGACTTTCATGCAAAAAATCAGCCAATTTCGTTGAAAACCCAGTGATTTATGAATTTTCGTACTTTGAAACATCAAAAATTTGGGTTTTGGGCGAAAAACGCAAAATTACGTCAAGCGCAAAAAATGGCCTGGAGATACCACCCAGTCAGACCTTCATGCAAAAAATCAGCCAATTTCGTTGAAAAACCGCGGAGGCCCGGCCCCGGAAAGAAGATATATATATATATATATATATATATATATATATATATATATATATATATGCGGACAGACGGACGCAAAAATGGGGTAACTGGTTAAGCTGGCCTTGGCCGCCCGCCGCTTCGGGCAGGGCGCCAGAGCTCCTCCGGCCTCCGGGCACGGGTGCTACGGCCCCTACGCTTCGCCTAGCATGCTTCGCATGCCAGGCTACGCTCCGGGGCCTCCGCACCCATGCCCTCCGGCCTCCGGAGCTCTGACTGCCCTGCCCTCCGCGGCAGGCGGCCTTCGGCCGCGCAAAAATGGCCATTTTTGGAGGTTTTTTGAGGTTTTTTCTACAATTTCATAATTTATAAATTTTTTACGCAATTGGGACCCTGATTTATGAACTCTATCCTGTATCCATAGTCATAATAATTAGTAAAAATTATGAAAAAAATTGTCACAATTTTTCACCCCATCAAAAAATCCTTAGTTTTTTTACCGATTGTGACTAATTATTATGACTATGAATCAATTTAGATTGTAGAGTTCAAAAATAAGGGTCCCTATTGCGTAAAAAAGATTGAAATTATGAAAATGAAAAACCTCCAAAAACCCAAACATGGCCAATTTTGCAGGTAAATGTGCTGCGCGCTTCACAGCGCTTTCATTTTGCTCAATATGTTTAGCCTAAAATTTTGATTTTAGCCATTTTTATATGCTTGCAACCTTACTTCGATGTCCCCTTACCATGAAAAGTTTCATCAAAATCCGAGCTGTAATTCTTGGCATTATCGCTTTAAGAAGCATTTGCTGGAAACGATTATCTTAAGCTTGTTCTCTTTGCACGGCTGATTTCGCAAGATCTAGCATTCAAGATAAAACAATGAAATATTGTTAAACTACCAAAAATCGCATTGCTTTTAGGTTCTGTATTGCCCAAAAGAGGTAAAGGAAATAGCCAATGAATCACTCATAGCCATCGCATGTGACAAGGCAAGGTTCTTCCACTGCTGTTGCAGGCGAAGTGCTGTTGTCCAGAGCATAGCAGTGAGGCCCAAATCTGGTGACAAAGAAGCCGCAATAGTTGGTCTCTGCATAGCACACTAGCAGATGACTAGAGGTGAGCAAATAAAGAATTGATGGCTCTGGCTAAAATGGGCTAACCTAGCATTTCCTCAGCACGGCCATGAAAAAACGCCGGATAGTCGTTAAAATTATACTTCACTTCGCTTATGTCGTAGCTGATGTCATAAATGACGTCGTAATACTTATCGATTGCATCTTTCCACAGAATACACTCTGCAACGCCTCGTGAGTACATTTATCAGAAGGGTGGCAATAATTAGCTGAATCTGCAAAACCTTTGCCGGAAATGGTTTGAGTAAGCTTGGCATCGAGGGTTTCCGAATTCAGGCCACCAGGTTCTTGAGGACCACAGGCATCTGAGCTTTTCGCATAGCACATATTGACCAGGTCGATGCATTGGTTCTGGCCCAAAATCTTAGTCACTGCTCCAGCTAAAAAAACAAGTTTCACCAAGCTAAAATTGTTCATTTTTCTCATTTTTGAGCTCAATTTCACCACAATAGACCGTCAATTATTTTTTACTCTTACTCTTATTTTTACTCGTTTACTCCTTTACTTTACTCTTTACTGGATATGTATTAAATTTTCATTAGCAAAATACTATAAATATGAACTCGGATTTTTTATATTTGACTTACTGACGCATTTTTCTTCTGCGATTATGAAGAAAATAGCGATTAGAAACATTGATGCCATTTTTACAACCAGTGCGTCGTTTCTGCAGAAAGTGAACTGATGCCACCATTTCCTAGCATTTTCTAATCCAATATGCAACCAAAAAACCTTTCTGAAGCACAGATGTTGAATTTTTGAGTCAGATTGGTATAAAAAAGCTATTTCGTTTGGATTTGCACTTGACCAATTGTGGTCTGTAAATTCAACATTTTACCAACCCAAACAACACATTGCGCAGGTTGATCAATTTATGCTGAACCTGTGCATTGGTAAATTCACGAATGATACCATCGACAAGGAGGGCGATCCATAATATTAGAAATAATTTGAAGTCATACTCCATGATGATACCTTTTTGGGCACAACCGGATTTGAAGATGAGCCAGAACTTTGAGTATTGGCCATCCGTATGATGTAGCTAAGTGAGAAAAGATGTGTTGCCCGTTAGGAAGACAACGCCTGAACCGCCGTACGAACCTATTGATATTTCTTGCAAGGAAGTCCAAGAGGACTAAGCTTACAAACATTTAGAAATAATTATAATTGGGCTAGCGCGAGGGACGGCCATTTTGGGTTCATGTATTTCGAAAAGCACAGTTCAAACGAGAGCGCCAGCAATGCAACGTGCTTGCGAATGCTAAAGAAGGTAAGACTGAGTATAGAAAAATTCAGCTGCTGTGAGACATTAGACAGAGTCTAGATTGGAATGAAGTTGTAGACTGGATAGGAAGGATCCTTCCTGGCGAAAGCCAATGTCAAAGTCGTCCCAGTCTCCGACTCCACCCACCTCAGCAAAGCTCAGCGGACTCTCGCCTCGCCCGCTGCTCCCGTAGGACACCAGCTCCACCGATCCTCCTGCACCCATCCGCCATCATCCTCCTGGCACACTTGGCCACTACTTTGAGCGGAGGGCAGACCAGGAGCTCGAAGCGCAGCCTGCGGAATGCGAAGGAGCGGAGAGCGCAGCTGAGTCCCCGCTTCACGCGTCGGCGGGCGCAGATAGGGCGGCAGCGATGAGGCTACTGAAGGGCCTACGTCCCCCAGCGCCAAACTGGTCCCGCCCAGCGTCGTGTCCTCCTCCACCTCCGCCAGCCACGACCCCTTCAACCCTCAGCTCAGCACCAGCCCCTATCCATCCATCCGTCCTCCGATTGGTGCCAGGCCTAGGCCCTGCGAGAACCTTGGGGGGCGGTGCAAGCTGTAGACTGCGCTTAGGCGACCTGTGAGGGCGCAGACAGCAGGCGTAGAGCAGCAGCAGAGCCGCCAGCACTGCGCCCGTGAACCCGCAGATGCCCAACAGCGCCAGCAGCGGTCGCGTCCTATCCTCCCCCGTCCCCTCCTCCTTCACCTCTGCACTCCCTCAAGGCTACCCATCCAGCCCCACTCCAGTCTCCTACTCAAACCCTGGACATCGTAGGCGAGGACTGTGGTAGTCTTCAAGGCCTCCTTGATAGGCAGCGGCTCCTGTAGGCGGCTCCTGGAGGTGTTGGCGAGTAGGAGGAGATGCAGGCTGCCCTGCGAGGCCTCCAGCTGGGAGCGGGCGAATCGCTCCGGCACCCGGGAGTCCAGCAGCAGGGGCCAGCCGGGCCCCGGACCGTCGAACACCAGCAGCACCTTCCAAGCCCCATTCCATCCTCCATCAACCTAGACTCGCTAAGGGGGTACGGCATTGGGCTGGAGGCCGATGAGTCGGAGTAGCAGCTTTCTACCGCCACTCTGAGCCAGACGGAGGGTCCAGGAGGCACTGGTGCAATTGGCAGCTACTAGGAGACCAGCTTGGCGAACGTTGATGTCACAGCCGCAGTCACAACCGCCAGAGGCAGACGCGGAGGCCAGGAAGGTGAGCAGGAAAAAGGGTAGCATTAGTTGCGTGAGCGTGAGCTTGGAGGGCGTGAAATGGGTTGCTGCTGGGTTTGAGGGCGGGAAGGGCTGGTTTGATAAATGGCCGCCCTGGCTAGGGTTTGGTGTGGCTTTCCTTGGGGGTTTCTATTCCTGCTAGCCAGAGCTCACACTCCCCTGGGCCCTATTGCACAAATAGCCTGCCCTGGAGTTTCGCTGAGATTACAGAAAGTACTGGTTAGTGCTTATATTTGCAAAAAGTACTGGTAATCGCTTATAATTGCAGAAAGTACTGGTTATCGCTTATATTTTCTAAGAAATGCTATAATTTCAAGTTAAACACGGTGACAAATGAATGGGCAGCACATGCTTTTTTCTGTTTTGGCTGTCTTGATGAATGTCGAGTGAAACTAAGGCCACAGAGTTCCTAAAAGACAGTGCAGGCAGACCATCAACTGCCGAAAAACCATCGTGTCGTCAACATCCAGTTTTAGGGTCACGCAAGTACGTCAACCAAACAGCCTCGTCAGTCACAAAAATATGCTTCGATACGGAGTGAAGCAGACATGGAAGGTTTGCCCTTTTTTACCACCCAACCTGTCTTCAGCCATCCTGGAGGGCGCGAGCCTTGTCCACAATGTTCAAAGGACTCTGGATACACTGAACTCGCTTCGTGATCGCTATAAAATCATCATCGCCCATCGCCCTTTACACTCCACTCTCTCCATTCGATGAGTCCACGTCCCCAGACTCCCCACGCCTTTACACCAGCATCACCTCATTAGACTCTGCCCAAATGATGTTGCTGTAAATGTCTTCTTAATCTTCATCTTATCTCATTTCCTGTCCTATCCGCCCTCCAAATTGTTGATTCAATCGCACTTGTCTCAAACTGCCCCTGCTTAGAGAAACTGCACTGAGCAGGTTTTTCGCGCCTGCTTCGTCAAAACGTGCTCGGAAGCCGTACGGAGGAGTGTGGCTGGGAGATTGTAGGCAGAGAGGGATAGAGTGCGGAGGGAGAAGAGGATGAGGTTCTTGCTGGTGCTGCCTGTGCTTTGGCTCGGAGCTGGAGCGGAGTTTGAGGCCACTGCCGAGCTGAAAGACCAGAGCCTCTGCAACTCCAGTCCTCCTCCCCTCCCTTCCCACCTTCATCCTGTTCCTCCGACACCCACAATGGCTGATCTTGCAGGAATCCTCGCCCACAAGGGCATCAGAAAGCAGGGCATCTACACAACACCCCGAAAGAACTTCTTCCGCCGCAACGGCGGGCAGGCCAGGGTGGTCTTCCCCGCCGAAGATAAAGTGAGCATCCTCGCACCCGCCGGCCAGGACCGCGTGAGAATCCCCGGCTGCTTCGTCCTCTATGCCAACGATGTGGAGATCACCGGGTAAACTGAGCCTTCCTCTTCTGGCGGTGGAGAGGGGAGAAGTGGGGATTGGCAGGCCCCTGAGCCATCTGTCCGCGGAGGTGGAGATGCGCCTGGGCGCCATCCCGGAGGCAGGCAAACCCGTCAAGGACTGGCCCAAACCGCTGCCCTGCCAGCAGTCTCTGTCCGACAGCAACCAGTGCCCTTGCGGCATCCCTGATTCCTGGTTTCTACCACTTCCCTCTTCTGTCCTGCCACATACAGCTCCCTCTCTTCACCTGCAGCGTGTACTGCGACTTCTTCAAGAGATTGGATGAGCACGTGCCCAACCTTGACAGCGATCGCACCAACAATCGGTTTCATTCACAGCCTCCGCAGTGATCAGACGAAATGAAGGCATGCTTCTCCTCCCTCCAGGCAGCGGCGGGAGGTTCAGATCACGGACGCCAACGGAAAGGACGTCTGCGCCGGCAACCTTAAGCCCGGCCGCTACAACATCAATGCCACGGTTGCCTCTTCTATAACCGCTCGCCCCTCTCTCTGCTCTAAGGCTGATATTAAAGATCTGCACACCGACATCTGCGTCGCTAAAGGACATTGTGCCAGAGTCTATCCTGGAACTGGTGGAGGTGGCAAAGGCAGACGGCCCCAACGCCGCCGCCCCCGAGGTGCAGTCTTTCAGAGCCCCCCGCCCCTCCCCTGAAGCGGAGAGAGGGAAATGTCCAGTTCACGCTCTACACCGTCCTGTCGCTCTACAGCGAGCGCTTCAATGTCCAGCGGAATCTGAGCAATGCGGACGAGGTGGCGGCCGTGAAGCAGCTGAAGAGGGACGCACTCGTCGGCTGCCAGTTCCTGGTCACCGACGTCTACGTCTAGGCCCGTCCTCTCCACCTCCCTCTTCATCCCTCTCCCTATTGCATCCATTGCGCCTGCGCAATAAATATTGTCCTGTGGAATAAATGACCCCACGAGCCGAAAATGAGGATGGCGAGGCTTTGAGCGATATAGGAGGAAGCAGATCAATTATTGGGGCTTGGTGGAGAGGGAGGATTGGCTGGTCTTGGACTGAGCCTCTTCTTCTCTTCTTCTCTGGCGTCACCGCCGGCCGCTGCCGTCTGCACGGCCAGCTCAAAGGTGGAGTTGAGGCTGCGACACAGCGCCTCGACCAACCCAGCACCCTCCACCCCCTCCCGCCCATCCCTGCAGTGCCCCTCACTCTTATGGCCTGTAGGAAGAGGGGGAGGAAGATGGAAGAGGAGTCGAATAAGGGGGGTAACCGGGAGGAGTGTCGTCGTTCCTCGTGCCGTGGGCTGGAGGGCGCAGGCCGCTCGCTGGAGCTGCTCCTAAGGCGGGAGCCGGAGGGCTCGGATGGCCGATCGTCGCACTGCACGCTGATCATCGGCACCGAGACCACATCTGCCGCCCGACTCGTCTCAATCAATCTCCTTTTGGCTCCGAATTCTCTGCGGAGGGAGGTGAGAGAACCTTTCTGTTGGTCTTGGCCTGCTGACGAGCCTTGGCCAGGGCCTGGCGGAAGGCGGGCTTGTCCAGCTCCTCTGCCAGCTCCTCCCCAGTCCGCCCCGCCTCCTCTCGCACATCCAGGGCCCTCAGAATTGCTCTGGCTCTCTTCGGCCATCTTTTTGGTAGCGGAAAGGCGGACTGAATGGGGCCCTTCTTGAGGAGGAAGGTGATGAGGGCTTTGAGGAAGCTCATGCGGCCGCCTTCCACCGTGTGGTGCAGCGCTGTTCTGCCTGTCCATTCTGATTGCTGAGGAGAGAGCTGAGAGCATGGACATTGGGAACCTCGAGAGTCCTGGAGGAGGAGGTGTGAAGGTTTGGTGCAGTGTAGGATGTGCGTGAATAAATCGCCTTCGATGCTCTTGCCCTTCTGAGCGGCCAGCATCAGCACCGTTTCCCCGTCCACATTCCCCATCGTCTCCATTTCCCATCCTCTCTCAGCAGCACCCAATCACCTGGCCTAGGCTGCCTTACCAGATTCACGTCAAAGTCCAGAATGGCCGAGCCGTAGGTGCTCTGCAAAATGATGGATGACTGCTTTCCGTCTGGCAATGAAGAGAGAGATGCTGACCTGCTGCTCCTTGGTGAAGGGTAGGCGGAGGAGGAGGTGGAAAAGGGTCTCGTTGTGGTCGCTCAGAGGACAGACCTCATCCACATCAAACGGCGGCTCCTTAACCGGACCGCCTACTCCGATCCCTTCAAAGCACCCCTCCTCCACTTCCAACCCCCTTCCCCCTTCCCACAAAGCCACCGGAAGACTTGATGCGGCGCAGCAGAGCCTCTTTGAGGAGGACAGCGGAGCGGTTGCGCGCCCAGTCCCAGGGCGTCGTCTCCGACGGCTCCTCCGAGCCCTGGCTCCGCGCTTCCGTGGCCATCCTGTGTTCCCTGCACCAGGTCTCGCACCCTTAGTTTGCGCCAGGAAGTGGAAGGGGCGGGCGCGCTTCCAGGCGGACTGGCCAATATCCAATTTGCGTAGTGGGCCCTGAAGCAGCTCAGCGCCCGCCCCCCTCGGCAGGCCTCTCCTCCGCAATTGCATCAGGACAAACCGCCTTACCACCTAGGTCGCCCTGCCCTGCCGACCAGCTACCCATCATCTCCTCTCTCTCCCACTCCATCCCAGCCTCACCACTCTCACCCATCCTCTTCACCCAACCCCCAACCCCCCCCCTTGCCAACTTCCCTAAATAGGCAGCAAGTGGAGTGGTTGAAAGGATAGGG
Source organism: Ptycholaimellus sp. GST1_10 (assembly GCA_030248095.1). Classification (NCBI taxonomy): domain Eukaryota; kingdom Metazoa; phylum Nematoda; class Chromadorea; order Chromadorida; family Chromadoridae; genus Ptycholaimellus; species Ptycholaimellus sp. GST1_10. The sequence goes on from JASANA010008940.1 coordinate 32,306, forward strand.
GCGCAACTTTGGAGAGGCTGGCTTCTGTGCAAACATGGGGGGAGGGCTGGTGGAAAAAGGAGGGAGGCGTGAGGAGGATGGGTGGGTGTAGTTTGTAATCAAGGCTCCCGGTGGAGTGGATCGGCTCTCGGCCAGGGCGTCTGAAATGAGGCCCGCCCGCCAGCATCCATATGGACCCAGCCTCCTCTGCTCCATCCACGCATGCCTTCTCCTCCGCCCAAACCAGCCCCGCCCCAAGGACTAGCCAAAAGCCGCCTGGCCAAAGATGCCCCAGCTGTTTTCTCCCGGCCTTCTCTTCCCAATCTTCTACTGCCGCACCTTCAATACATACTTCTGCCCGGTTTTTTGCGCACTGGAATCAAAGCTGGGCTGGAATCGGAACTAGGAGGAGGTGTTGAAGGGAGCGACTGACGCAAATCAATGGAGGGGGCTAAAGAGTGCGTGCAGGTAAGGAAGGAAGACAGAGAGGATGAGAGAGCAAAGCCGAGGGCAGATTAGCCTCTGCTGCGTCCTCTTGCCCTATAGGGAGGAGAAGCCCTGCAAGAAGCCTTATCTGGACTGGCGTTTGTGCGCGGATAGTCGGGGAGGGGTCGGGGGCCGCAGTTTGAGGAATAGGGCGGGAGGGCAGACAGAAGCCAGTGCTGCTTTTGGCAGACGCTCCCTCTTTCCTCCAGCTCACTTCCAACACCCCACTTCACTTTCTTATCCTCCTCATATGCCTGTTCAAATTATTTGCCTCCGGCCCAAACGTAGCTGGTCATCAGGACCATGCCAAATAAGCAATATTGCAAGGCTATCAAAGGAGGAGAAGCAAAAAATTAACATGAAAATTTAATAAAATTGTTTTGCAATGTTCATAGAATTTTTGTTCAATGGCCATCAGAAAAGCAAGATAAATTCTGTCAGTTCAGACTGAATAAGCCGTCCATTAATTTATTGTGGGATAAAACGAACGTTCACATAGAAAATGGCAAAATAACCAAAAAATGGCAAAATAACCAAAAAAAATTAACAAAAATTTGATCCCAGAAAGCAAAATTTGTCTGTCAATATTTACCTAAAAGAAAAAAGTGCACTGGCTGTTCCGCCGTGTGTTTCAACTTTCCATACCTAAAAGAGTCCGTCTCAGCAACTATTGACAGTTCAATTGACAACGAGCAACGCATGTTCCAGAGCACAACTTGAAACGCAGTGGAATTATAGAAAGCATATACAGGATAAGATTCATTGAATCACGACAACTGGTCGCTGATGATTGAGGCGGTAGTGGGGGGAGTGCGTGGGACACAGCGCGGGAGTGGACTGCTCCACCGCCCCGCCACTCCGCACTCCAGCACCGCCGGCCCCGATATCCTGCTCACCTTCCTCTCCTCAGCCTTCTCTTCCCCCTCTTCCTGCCCCCGCCTCCACCTGAGCAGAACGTCCGGGCAGAGGTAGACGAGGCGCTCGCCCACCAGGTAGTAGTCCTTCGGCTTGGAGGTCGTCTGCCCCTGCTCCGGGATCCCCGGAAAGCGACAGTAGCGGATGCCTGCCATATTTGGAGGGTTGCTAGAAGGAGGCTAGAAGGAAGCTAGAAGGTGGAAGGACATTCTGGGGCAGGGGTGTCCCAGCGGCCATGGAGATTGCAGACGGCAAAGTCTCGACCGGCCAGCATGTGCCCCGGCTCGCAGCGGTAGACGACGACGTCCCCGTAGGTGTAGTTGGAGTCCCCCTCGCCCTCCTGCAGCCCCCCTCTACATCATCCTGGGCCTCAACCACCCCTCAACGCCCACAATGGGTGGCGGCATGGTAGGTTCAGATCCCTGACTCTCCTCGGAGACCAGCATGCCGCCTGTGGGGACGTCCGGAGCAGGACAGGTGACCACTAGAAGGATGAGAGGTTGTAGGAGTGGCTGTAGGATTGAAAGAAGAAGGAGAGGCCTTTGCAGGTAGGCGGGGCATCGGACCACTGCCCTGTCTGGAGGCAGTGTATGTGACTGGGCCCCACGACGGTGTAGCCGGGGTTGCAGAGGAAGCGGGCCACCCCGCGCCACTTCCTGCTCGTCACCTCCACCGACAGCGCCGGGTGCTCCGTTCGCACCGCCCCGCACTCCACCGCTGCAAAACACCTCGCCTCCTCTCCTCTCCCAGCCTCCCTTAAAGGCCAGCCCAACGAGAGCAGGAGGGCAGGGCGTGGGACCAGATGCCGGACTCCAGGCAGTAGATTCTGGATGGGCCCTGCAAGGGAAGAGCAAGGGGAGGATGAAGGGAGGAGGGAGGAGGACAGCAGAAGACATTGAGCCTGTGAGCTCCGTTGCAGCCGAAGGAGACGGCGGTGCCGAGAAAGACGCGCTCCCCAGCCTCCAGCTCCGGCCACATCTCCAGCAGCGTGTCGTTCCACGGCCGCGACACCGGGTAGCAGCCCACATCTACTCCCACCTCACTCAGCTAAAGACACTAGGTTTAATTGAGATGCGTGGCTACCCTTGACTTGGACGCTGATGTGGTGGCGATAGCCGCTGGGCAGGATGCAGTGGAAGAGGCCGGAGTCCTCCTCCTGTGCCAGTGGAATCGTCAGCCTGCACCAGATGGAAGCAGATGGTGGGCAGGAAAGTATTGAAAGCTGGATGGAGAAGAAGTAAACCGATAGGAGCTGAAGCGAGCTGAGTCCCCACTGGCATTGATCCAGGGCGCTCCTAGGGTGACTTCGGACCAGGTTTGTGGATAGTAGGAGCGATATTTGCTGCTCCACTCCTGCAACCATCCATAAAATCTGACCATGCCGCCATTGCTAGAGGCACAGCGGATTCAGACTGTTGACAAAAACACTCTTTCACACACTGCGGCCTTCTTTGTTCCCTATCCGAAACAGATTTTGGAGCCAGGCAAGGCGGTAGATTTGCTCAGAATGGCTGCCTCCCCACTTGGCCTATAAATAGGCTAGGGCGAAAGGAGCAGTGCAATTGAAAAGACAGGATGGACTCGTGGCTGCTGCCCATGCTCTTCCTCTGGCAGAACCAGGCCAACCAGGGTCCTGCTGTCGTACAACAGCCCCCACCGCCAAGCCCGCCCCACATCATCCTTCTAGACGCCAACAGTGGCCAGATATCGTCTGCCAATCCCGGTATCCTATTTCATTTTCTGCACCTACCCTTTTTGAGAAGCGAAAGCTGGTGAGGGATTGAGGTCGTGTCAAGCGGCAGGCGGGCTACCAAAGCTACGGGAATGGGCCGCTGCGAGTGATGGTGCCCCCTGCACCCCCTGCTGTCTACCCAGGCCAGGCGGCTGCACCTCAGGGCAGCCAGGGCAGTGAGGGACAGGAGGAGGGAGGCGTCGTGGGCTGGCTCGGCAACGTCATCGACTGGGACGACCGCATCGATGCGGCCAAGAAAAAGGTCCCTACACCTATTCACTTTGAGCTAAAAGCTGTCGACCAATTCGGCCAACATTTTGCAGATCAAATTCCTCAAGCTAATATTGGGCCTCAACAAGGAGAAAGACGACGACGATTGGTGGTGGTCCCGATGATCGACTAACTGATCTACAAATTTGTTCTTCTTACTCGCTCATTATTTGCTGGTCTTTTAATTTTGTGCTAAGATAAAAAACCAGACACAAGAAGTGAGCGAAAGAAAGCAACCCAGGTGGGCGTGCCGTCGCTCTGGTTGGCGAGACACTCAAGCAAAAGCGTAGTGGAGCGGGATACGAAGACCTGTCCCTTCCAGCTCAGTCCCAGCTGTCCCTCTTTGATGCGATAGAATATCCCCGGCGCCAATCCTCCAACCCCCAGGCCACTCACCCAGCTTCTTTGAACAGTGAAGCAAGAGCAGCAACCCGGCTGTTGAGCTGAGGGCGCCAGCTGCCTACAGATGGGCAGGCGTCCCAGCCAGGAGCCCGCCTCACAGCGCAGCTCCCGCTCCCCGCTGAACTGGTAGAGGCCCGGGTGCTGGCAGCGCATCTCCAGCATCCCCCCATCTCCCACTCTCTCGTCAAACTGAAGCCCTCTCAGTTGGATTGGAGCTCAAGGAGGAGGCGAAAACCTTGACAGGCCCCCCAAGCGAGGCAGAGAAGGCGACGACGTGTGGGAAGGCCGCGGGGCTCCAGAGACAGGCGGCGCCCGGCGTCTCCCGCCCCGCCCTCCGCGCCGACTCTGCCGCGGCCGCGGGACAGCGGAGGCGGTCCAGGCGGCGCCAGAGGCCGCGCCGGCAGCGGATGAGCCAGCTCTTGCCGCCGCCGCAGGCCACCTCCAGCTTGGAGCCGTGCGGCCAGCCGCCCGCCGGCGCCCGCTTCGAGCCCCGCAGGAGACTGAGGCCCGGCTGGAGGCGCGGCTGGGGACAGGGCAGGCGGCGGTCGGCGGCGGCCTGGAGCCGGCTGAGGTAGGCAGAGTCGGAGAGGACGCCCGGCGGAGGCCCCGGGCCCCGGGCGCAGGACACCAGCAGCGCTATCCACTCCCCCTCCACGCAGCGCACGCCGAAAGCCTCTAGGCTTACTCCGCCGTTCCTGTCCGCCCCCCGAGGACCCAGGCTGGGCGCCAGGCGTCCGCACTTGTAGTGCACCACCGTTTCGTTCGGGTACACGTCCTGGGCAGAGGGGGCGGCTGGGGAGCTGAAAAGAATGCTGGTGTAGAGAGGGCAAGACTTGGTAGGGGTCGATGAGGAGGCCGGCGGGTGGTGCTGAGTGTCTGGGGGCGGAGGAGGGCTGAGGCCGGTAGACCCAGGCCTGGTCCACGTCCAGGGGGCGAGGGCAGCCCAAGGCGTCCGCGTCCAACTCCAGCACCACGCCGCGCACACCGCCGCCCAGCTCCTCGCCCTCCGCTTCAGGAACACTCCAACCTTGAGACACAACCCTGCTCCAGTCTAAGCCTTACGAGGCAGGCATTTGGGGGCGTGCGGGCGAATGTCGCCGTAGCTGCAGGTGATGCGTCGGTTGCTCGGTCTTTAAGATGTCAGAATTTAGTCATTACGTTCCTTGACTAGAGAGAGACTTCTACTTGGGCACCAGGGTCTGGGCACAGGCGAACTGCAGGCTTTGCCCGTGGCTCAGGTTCCCAGGCAGAGCGTGTCCGTGACTGTCATAGTATCTACAACAAATCCGAAATCTGCATTTGAATCAGCCTAATTGAGGCCCAAGTTAATTGGATTGATTTTATTCTTTTAGTGTATAGAATAAAATCAATCAAATTAACTTGGGCCTTAATTATTCTGATGCAAATGCATAAATTGACATAACAATGAACAAAGACATAAATACTCAAACACCCTCATGTGTCAAAGAATAGACCCATAGCGAAGGAAGGGAATAGGGCAGGCGAGTGGCTGGCAGGAGCCAGGCTCGCTGAGCAGTCGGCCCAGGTGACATTCCAGGATGTCTGCGCCCCGCAAGCCGAAGCCTCGAAGACAGACCAGCTGAGCCCCGCTCCCATGCGCCAAGCGCCATCCGGCCTGCCGGATCTCTGAGCCCAGCAGGAAGAAGGCATGCGGCACTGCTGGCAGGGAGCAAGCTTCTGTCAAATATTCTACATTCCTTGCTGGAACATGATTGCTTGTAAAATAATGATGAAAAAGCTTGGAGGCATCTGGAGTAAAACTGCTAACTCGGCTGACACTGGGCCACGCCGGGCTCCCAGCGGCCGTTGTTGCAGATCACTGAGCCCTCTTCCCCTTCTGGGATCTAAAAAGGTGAATAATCACAGTTCCTGCCGATTGAAAAGAGGCTCGGGCGGCTAGCATGGAATCCGGGGCGGCAGGCGACCATGAGCTGGGCCCCGTGAGGAAAGCGCCCGTCCGCCAGCTTTCGCCCCCGCACCACGGCCAGGCTCTGGCGTCGGTTGGCGAAGAGCTCCGGGCACGCCGCCCCTCAAATCATTCCCTCTGCACTGCCCCACATCATCCAGCACCTCCTCCTGCTCCACCAACCGTCCTTCACCGCCTCCACCTTGTACTGGATGGACTTCACCTCCAGCGACGGCAGTCGCTCCATCTTCCCACTTCGCTTCTAAACCGGCTGTACTCTCTACCTCTTCTTCCAGGTGAATGTGGAGGTAGAACGATTCGTCTGTGAAGGGCGGAGTGTCGACGTAGGCGTCCATTCTGGTGCCAGGTGATGCGGCCTTCAATGGGCGGGTGGGTTTGGGCGATGCAGCGCGGTCGGATCCCTTCCGGGCTCCAGGTTCCGTTTACGCAAGTTGCTCGCGGTGGCCCTCAAATAGTCTGTTTTTCTATGAGTCTATTAGTGGGGCCAGGGCGCAGCATGTCTTGCAGTGCAGCTGGTGCTATGGTGAGGAGGACCTTGAAGTAGGTATCCTTTGTTGCACTGGAAGACGATGCTGCGCTGCTGGCCCACGAACTGAATGTAGTCCCAGTAGGTGAAGGCGCCCAGGAAACTCTCCAGCTTTATGCTCCCATGCGCCAGCTCACCCAGCACTATCTTCGGATGCTCGCAGTACACTGCAATTCATTTACACTCCTCCCCTCCCCCTCCTCTCCTTTACACTCCCCGTTCCTCTACAATCACTCCAAATGAGGAGTTTCCTGGGCACCTTCAGACTGCTGGCCTAGGGCTGACTACCTGAGAGTACAAAGCCTTTGTTGCAGGTGAAGAGGATGTGGCGGCCTTCGCCCGCGCTGCGTATGTAGTGGGCGAATTCGTAGACGCCCAGCTCTCCGATCAGCTCGATCCGACCCTGCTCCAGCTTCCCGCCCAGCACCGTCTCAGGGTGCGGGCAGATTACTGGCCACAATTAATGCTCCCCTTCTTCTCACTTAGCTCACGCCCAACACATGCACTCAGATGCATGAGAGGAGAAAAATGAAGGAGGAGGGGAAGAAGAAGGCACTTTTCTCACAGGTCGGAGTAAGGCCGTCCCAGCGTCCGAAAAGACAGCTGATGGTGTCGTGGCCCAGGAGCCTAGGGGACTGGGGTTGAGTGAGGATGAGGATGAGGTTGAGATGGGCTTACCGAAAGCCTAGGTCGCATGAATACTTGGCCCTGGACCCGTGGTCGGTCTTGGAGAAGAGGAGGCGTGCGTTGGCCACCGACGGCGGCCACTGCTTGCACCGCACTCCAAACATCTCTTTCACACCTCAGGCTAAGCAAGAGGAAGTAGGCGCGAGACCCGGCTGACAGCTGGGGTTGTGGGACCAGGAGCCGTTGTGGCAGAGCGGGTACTCGGGAATCGTCAGCTCGTGGTGCTCCTCACACTTCACCTTCAGGTCGACGGGAATGAAAGAAGATTAAAGGGTGACAGGGGGTTTGCATTGCCTGGATCCGCTCCCCATGCAGCACAAGTTTGCTGGAGTTCCAGTGCTGCAGCCAGCCGTTCTCGATGCGCGGTATGGCGCAGGGAGCTGCAGGATGTCAGAAGGGAAATGGAGGCAGGGCAGGATGGGTGGATAGAAGAAACCCATGCACTTGGGCGGGGGATTGGACCAGGTGGCGTCGTGCTGGCAGCGGGCCCAGTTGGGCCCCAGCTGGCTCATCCCCTCCAGACAGCGGAAGAGGACGATGGCGTTGAAGCCCGTCTCGTCGCCCTCCATGTAGCCGTTCCACAGCGGCGGCAGGCCCAGACAGCGGATCTCCTCGCACTCCGGCTCCACCCCGCTCCACAGGCCCTCCTCCCCGCACACCCGCTGCGCCTGACCCACCAGACGGTAGCCTTCCTGCAGCCTGGGGGGCTGAGAGAGGGGCAAAGGAGGGGGCAGCAGAAAGAAGGATGAACGTTGCAGGAGTAGGTGATTCTGGATTGGAAGGCGAGCGAGGTGCCGAGGACGCGGCCGTGGAGGGGGTCGGGGGGCTTGGGGCAGTGGACGGGCCGGCAGAAGGGCTCCTCCCCGCTCCACTCCCCGTCCGCCCCGCAGCAGAAAGAAGGATGAACGTTGCAGGAGTAGGTGATTCTGGATTGGAAGGCGAGCGAGGTGCCGAGGACGCGGCCGTGGAGGGGGTCGGGGGGCTTGGGGCAGTGGACGGGCCGGCAGAAGGGCTCCTCCCCGCTCCACTCACCGTCCGCCCCGCAGCAGAAAGAAGGATGAACGTTGCAGGAGTAGGTGATGCGGGACTGGAAGGCGAGCGAGGTGCCGAGGACGCGGCCGTGGAGGGGGTCGGGGGGCTTGGGGCAGTGGACGGGCCGGCAGAAGGGCTCCTCCCCGCTCCACTCACCGTCCGCCCCGCAGCAGAAAGAAGGATGAACGTTGCAGGAGTAGGTGATGCGGGACTGGAAGGCGAGCGAGGTGCCGAGGACGCGGCCGTGGAGGGGGTCGGGGGGCTTGGGGCAGTGGACGGGCCGGCAGAAGGGCTCCTCCCCGCTCCACTCACCGTCCGCCCCGCAGCAGAAAGAAGGATGAACGTTGCAGGAGTAGGTGATGCGGGACTGGAAGGCGAGCGAGGTGCCGAGGACGCGGCCGTGGAGGGGGTCGGGGGGCTTGGGGCAGTGGACGGGCCGGCAGAAGGGCTCCTCCCCGCTCCACTCACCGTCCGCCCCGCAGCAGAAAGAAGGATGAACGTTGCAGGAGTAGGTGATGCGGGACTGGAAGGCGAGCGAGGTGCCGAGGACGCGGCCGTGGAGGGGGTCGGGGGGCTTGGGGCAGTGGACGGGCCGGCAGAAGGGCTCCTCCCCGCTCCACTCACCGTCCGCCCCGCAGCAGAAAGAAGGATGAACGTTGCAGGAGTAGGTGATGCGGGACTGGAAGGCGAGCGAGGTGCCGAGGACGCGGCCGTGGAGGGGGTCGGGGGGCTTGGGGCAGTGGACGGGCCGGCAGAAGGGCTCCTCCCCGCTCCACTCACCGTCCGCCCCGCAGCAGAAAGAAGGATGAACGTTGCAGGAGTAGGTGTTGGGGGCCTGGCAGGCGAGCGCGGTGCCGAGGCCGCGGCCGGGGCGGGGGTCGGGGGGCCTCGCGCAGTGGACGGGCCGGCAGAAGGGCTCCTCCCCGCTCCACTCACCGTCCGCCCCGCAGCAGAAAGAAGGATGAACGTTGCAGGAGTAGGTGATGCGGGACTGGAAGGCGAGCGAGGTGCCGAGGACGCGGCCGTGGAGTGGGTCGGGGGGCTTGGGGCAGTGGACGGGCCGGCAGAAGGGCTCCTCCCCGCTCCACTCACCGTCCGCCCCGCAGCAGAAAGAAGGATGAACGTTGCAGGAGTAGGTGATGCGGGACTGGAAGGCGAGCGAGGTGCCGAGGACGCGGCCGTGGAGGGGGTCGGGGGGCTTGGGGCAGTGGACGGGCCGGCAGAAGGGCTCCTCCCCGCTCCACTCACCGTCCGCCCCGCAGCAGAAAGAAGGATGAACGTTGCAGGAGTAGGTGATGCGGGACTGGAAGGCGAGCGAGGTGCCGAGGACGCGGCCGTGGAGGGGGTCGGGGGGCTTGGGGCAGTGGACGGGCCGGCAGAAGGGCTCCTCCCCGCTCCACTCACCGTCCGCCCCGCAGCAGAAAGAAGGATGAACGTTGCAGGAGTAGGTGATGCGGGACTGGAAGGCGAGCGAGGTGCCGAGGACGCGGCCGTGGAGGGGGTCGGGGGGCTTGGGGCAGTGGACGGGCCGGCAGAAGGGCTCCTCCCCGCTCCACTCACCGTCCGCCCCGCAGCAGAAAGAAGGATGAACGTTGCAGGAGTAGGTGATGCGGGACTGGAAGGCGAGCGAGGTGCCGAGGACGCGGCCGTGGAGGGGGTCGGGGGGCTTGGGGCAGTGGACGGGCCGGCAGAAGGGCTCCTCCCCGCTCCACTCACCGTCCGCCCCGCAGCAGAAAGAAGGATGAACGTTGCAGGAGTAGGTGATGCGGGACTGGAAGGCGAGCGAGGTGCCGAGGACGCGGCCGTGGAGGGGGTCGGGGGGCTTGGGGCAGTGGACGGGCCGGCAGAAGGGCTCCTCCCCGCTCCACTCACCGTCCGCCCCGCAGCAGAAAGAAGGATGAACGTTGCAGGAGTAGGTGATGCGGGACTGGAAGGCGAGCGAGGTGCCGAGGACGCGGCCGTGGAGGGGGTCGGGGGGCTTGGGGCAGTGGACGGGCCGGCAGAAGGGCTCCTCCCCGCTCCACTCACCGTCCGCCCCGCAGCAGAAAGAAGGATGAACGTTGCAGGAGTAGGTGATGCGGGACTGGAAGGCGAGCGAGGTGCCGAGGACGCGGCCGTGGAGGGGGTCGGGGGGCTTGGGGCAGTGGACGGGCCGGCAGAAGGGCTCCTCCCCGCTCCACTCACCGTCCGCCCCGCAGCAGAAAGAAGGATGAACGTTGCAGGAGTAGGTGATGCGGGACTGGAAGGCGAGCGAGGTGCCGAGGACGCGGCCGTGGAGGGGGTCGGGGGGCTTGGGGCAGTGGACGGGCCGGCAGAAGGGCTCCTCCCCGCTCCACTCACCGTCCGCCCCGCAGCAGAAAGAAGGATGAACGTTGCAGGAGTAGGTGATGCGGGACTGGAAGGCGAGCGAGGTGCCGAGGACGCGGCCGTGGAGGGGGTCGGGGGGCTTGGGGCAGTGGACGGGCCGGCAGAAGGGCTCCTCCCCGCTCCACTCACCGTCCGCCCCGCACCGACGCACCGCCGAGCCCACCAGCTCGAAGCCCGCCACGCACCGGTAGCGAACCTGCCCAGCAACTGACCATCTCTCCCCCTCCTCCCAGAAGCCCCTTTACGTCATGCGGGTAGACGAAGACAGCGCCTTCTCGAACACCGTTTAGAAGCTCGCCGGGATTCCCACAGGATCTGGCTACAATCACAGGCTGCATTGAGGGGGAAGGTTTGAAAGGGGAGGAGCCACCGCTGCACTTGAGGTCGGGGCCGAACCAGCGAGCAGTGGCGTTGTAGATGAGGCACTTGGCCTTCGGCAGTCCCTTCACATTGTAGCGATAGTAGCTGAGAAGGAAGTGGGCTGAGAGTTGTAAGAGGGGGAGGGGTGGGAAACCCGGAGACGCACTGGTACTGGAGGAGAGTGTCCACATCGAACTCACTCTGGGACTTCGGCGCATCATTGGCCGCGTATGGGATCTGTGGTGCCGGACCACACTTCGCTTCAATTATCGATACTCTCACAGCTGCTTCAATATTCCAACCCAGGTATCCTCACCTTGAGTTTTTTTATGGTTATCTATATCACAGGTGACCTGTGTTATTTCAAAGTTTGTCACTGGACTTGTTAAAACTCAATGTTTGCAGATTTTCTTAGACGATTGGTGCTGTTGGAAGGCCATTTATTCCATATTTGTTCCAAACTTGGTGAAGGTACGAAAATTGTATGGATTTTTAATGTGCTCGAAAAAGGTCAAGAAATCCTTATCCTTTTTTTACAATGTAAAATCTTACAATCTTAAAACGTAAATTTGGGGCATTTTTATTGTATGAGAAAGCAATTTTACCCCAGGGTATAACTAGCTTGAGTGCAAAAGCACTTATTTTTCAATATTAAACGAACCGTGGGAACATGCGTATTGAAGCACTTCACTTGCTTTTCTGCTTGGCAAGCTTTCAGCTTCTAAGGCTTCCGCAAAACAGCAAAGCTTCTCTGCCACTGCCATAGCAGAGCCTGCCAGGGCCAAAAATTAGTTTCATCTCAATAATCTCAATTAATTGATTCCCCTGATCAAATTAATTATAAATGATGTGTGGATGTGTCACAGTGCTGCCGGCAAAGGACGTCCAAAGTTGATGCGCCCAAAAATAGACTGGCTTTTTCTGATCCTAATCTACCCTGGGGCCCTAGCACTTAAATTAAAAATTAGTATTAGCAAGCTGACGCGGAAGAAAACTACTCGTAGTCTCGTCATATCATATCATGATTTACCTCAATGGCCAGCATAATTGCACTTCCTTCATTGTCGCTTTTCATGCTTGCACAATTACCTCTTCCCTCATAGTCCCAAGGCCTTTGTTCCCGCTTCCATTCGTGCGGTTCGATCAGGACCTAATTCCATGCCTATTAAAGCCTGTGGCTCAACCATGCTTCTGATCATCACCCTCCTAGCTCTCCTTATTCCAGGTAAGACTACCTAAACTGTGTGCGCTCTCTGCTCATGTCCTCATTCAGTGGTTCATCGATTTCAGGAACGATTAGCATGGCTAGAGGCGACGGTTCCATTCTTCGCGTGAACAGAAATTTCCAGTAAACTGGAGCAGTGAGTGAGAGAAAAGTGAAGGTGATGTTGAAATGATTGCAGCGATGCCATGTACTGGCGAATGCTGGCAGAACTGGCGGCAGTCACAAAACATCCGCCCTCTTTTCCAAGTCACTCTTTCCCTCCCCATGAATCTCCACTAAGAACTTGCTTGCCTACAGAGCCACTGTCGGAGAGGCAGCGGGAGCAGCTGCGCCGAGCCATTGAGGCTGCACGTCAAGAAGCGGCGGAGGATAATGCCAGCCTACTCTTCTAATCCACTCCCTCTCCCTTTCCTTGCCTGCCCAGTGATTGAAGGAGGTGTACTTGAACTGCTTGCATGGATGAAGAGGGGAAGATGCATTGCAAAGAGGACGCACCATTGGGGCGGCAGACAGGCTGCTGGGCGCTCCAGTTCCGGTCGCCCTGACAGCGTCGCTCCCGCGTCCCGTCCAGTCGGAAGCCCGCCTCGCAGCCGTAGCTGGCCACCTGGAGTTGTGGGAGGGATGGAGGTCGAAGGTGGAGCAGCGGAAGAGAGGAGGGGGGATGGAGGCCAAGAGAGTAGGAATGGATAGGAGGCGGACAGAGCCGAAGATGAAGTCGGGCGGGGAACGGAGGAAGCCGTGTGGGAGGTCGAGGAGGGCGTGACAGCGGGCGGCGGGGTTCACGCAGCTCCAGCCGCACTCCCCGTCGCAGAGACAGCGCTTGTTCCGCTTCCCGCAGTCCTCGTTCGAGGCACAGCTGAAGACAGCCCGTTAGGCTTGGAGAGGGGGTCGAAATGGCTGGAACCTCTTACGGCAGCGCTTTGGGCCGTAGAGACTGCGCCAGTTCTCCGCTCTCTCGGGACAACTGCCTGTATCAACATGAAAGAGATGCCGACTTGCTTCTTGCACTTATCCAAATGGTTATCGACAGAAATAGTGCCTTTGGTGTCATGAAAGGGGTGCAGGAAAATGGCATGTTAATAGAAGCGATGATTGACGGCATAAGAGAACCATGAATGGCGCAGGTGGGTGAGAAGGTGAGGAGGAGAGGAAGAAGGGGCAAGAGTAGCATGTCAGGCTGGACAGAGAAAGGCCATGGGGCATCGGGGACGGCAGCACCTAGCTCTATTATCTCTCTCTCTCTGTGTTGTCTGACCCAGCCTTGGAGGCCAGCTGCCAGCTCTTATGACTGCCTCATTTATCACTTCCTTCTCCTCTGCTGCTCTGGAATGTGCTTTCCTCTTCGCTCCTGGCTCCCTTTATGCCTCCCCTGCCTGTCCTGCTCATTTTGTATGGAAGGAGAATAATTAATGTTTATCAAAGTCTATTTGCTATCAAGCAGCGGCTTCTTGGAGCTCTGGGTCGCTTCGCTTGCCGCTCTGCAAAGATACAGCGGTTGGCAGAGGCAGAAAGACGAAATGTAATGAAAGGAGGAACATGCATGAAGTAGTGCATGATGGGATAGTCGGGGTAGGCTGGATATAGGAGAGGATCGGCACGCTTGTTGCTCTGCCGACGCATTAGCCAGTAGTTAGCGCGCACCGGGATATGGAAGCCCTGTCAAAGGACAGGCACTCTTGAGGTTGATTTGAATGTTTGAGCGAAGAAACTTCAGCTGTGAGCAGCAACAAAGAAGAGAGCATCACGCAAACGAGCATCAGCTTCATCTTCTAACTTCGCCTGCTTTTTCTGCAGAATGAAACTTGTTCTCAATCTCAGTGGGTCATTTTTCTTCCGACAGTGTCTGAAAAGACCCCAGCTTCGGGGCTCGAAAATTGGCTTCCATTTCCTTTCGCCAGTCTGGAGGCTAGCGGGAGGTAGGAAAAGGTGGAAGGCTGAAAAATTAGAGAGCATTGAGGGAGTGAAAAGAGGGTTTATGAAGCGAAGGTGGTGGGCGGAAGGTGGAGTGAAAGGCTGTCTTAGCTTCTTCCGGCATAATCCCTTAGTTGATACTCGCCGCCAAAGCCAAGAAGGAAATGGAGCCTTTTATCATGAGGACGGGTGCCAGCCTGCCCACTTTTTTCTTGAATATTTGAAAGCTGCCATTAGGAAATAGGCTGCCGAAAAGCGATCCAAGCCTCCGAAATTCATGGAGTTTTCGCAAAGCATTGAACCAGATGAATGTTCAAAATGAAATTCAATTCGCAGAAGTTTGATTTTCATATAAATACTGTTTTTTATTTTCAGTCGTATTTTTCCTCTCAAGACTTCAATAAGTCTAAAAACCCGAAAATTTCAAAAATGGCTGCACTTTTTTTGCCTCAGTTCTCCCTCAGCTAGATTAATTAGCTTAGTACTTGTCAATTCTCTGTCCGAATTGAATCATTAAAAAATTAAAAAACCAATGTCGGATTTATTCAGCTTCTAAGAATCAATTGAAGAAGAAAAGGACATCACTTAGAGAGCATGAGACCAATTTGGCTGCTAATAATCTGGCGAGCAGCGATGAGCTGGGGTGAGTCGCTTGGGGTAGGAGGGCCCATGTTCTGGCAGTGAGAGCCGCCTGCAAACCTTCTCCCTCCACCTAAGCAGCCAACGCATTCTCTAGCCCACCTTGGATGAGAACGGTGCGGAAGGTGGGGTTGGAGGACTTGAGGACTGAGAGGACGTGCCAGGGGTCGATGTCACCGTTCGGCAGAACCACCCAACTGCCCTGTCCCGCCAACTCCCATGGTCATTAGCAAGGCAATAACAGTGAGCATGGAGGGGGTTACGGCCAGCTTTTGTCCGCCAAAGATGGCGTTGGTGTCATTGATGGCCTTGGAGATGGAGGCGGGGGTGTTGCCAAATACGCGCTCGCAGTAGATGGCCTCGAGCATGCTGAGGGGCACGTGGGCGCCGAAGGGCTGCCGACTGCTGTCCGTGGTCTGGTAGTAGCCGAACTCTGTGCAGGTCTGCCAGATCCACTGACGCGCTGCAACTCTCCCATTCTCGGCAGAGGGGAGGGGTTGGTGGACGGTGCAAACAGCCTTCAAGCACGGCCGGGGAGTTGATGGAGGTCTGGCGCAGGTACTGGATGTCGTTGAGGTAGTTGTAGGCGAAGCAGTCTTGATCACCACTCAGGGCCAGCTTTGAGAGACGCACCAGCGGTGGGCCCAGCGTGGCGTTCATCATCACACGGCACAGCGGCACCGCAGAGTAGGGCTGGAGAATGGGTGGGGGAGTGAAAGAGGAGAGGAATGAATGAGAGGAATGAACAATCTTCTCGTCTTTGGACGATGATAAGAGAAAGAAGAAGAAAGAAAGAGGAAGAGTGAAAGAGAGCATGGAAAGAATAAGAAGCCAACGCCTTGCCCGTTGTACTGGACTTGGCCCTGGAAGAGGCCGATGAGGCCGACATAAAAGGAGGCGATGTTGAAAGAGTCGCTGGCGTCCAGTGGAGTGCAGGTCCTTTTTGGAGCATTCCCTATTTTCGATTGTGAGTAGTTAGATGAGGAGGCTTGCTTGAAGGCGGCAGAGGCTGCGCTGAGTCCGTTGGCGGCGGCCATGAGTTTGGCCAGGTGGTCGAAGGCCGTCTTTACAGCCGCGTAGCAGCCGGGCACCAGCTTCTCCACCGACCGTCCCACCACCTCCAGGTACTCTCAAGCCCCATCTTTCCTTCCTGCCCAGCCCAGAGTCCCTAAGGGCCGAACCGAAGAAGTCCGCCTTGGCGAAGACGGGGCCGCTGGTGGAGACGGCCCCGTCGGCCACGTGCGGGTACTTGAGGCGGAACCAGGCGGACATGGCGCCTCAATTCCAGCCCTCTTCAGTTCTCTTCAGTCACACCTGGCCTCCCACCCACCGGAATAGGAGCCGCCGAAGACGATGACTTTGGCGTTTGGGATGCCGTATTGAGTCTTCATGGCTCCGATGAAATGGGCCAGATCCGCCAACGCCTGCTCTACTGACAGCCAGGCCAGGTTCTGCACCGTCAGGTTCCTTCAAACCTCCACCTGCTTTTGCCATATCCTGAGATGGATAAAATTGGACGCGAAGGGGATGGAAACGCCGTAGTAACGGTGTTCCAGCTGGAACATGAGTGCCTGATACTTCTTCCCATTGTTCACCCAGTCCCCTGGAATGCTAGGCTTGGAAGAGGCTGGGGGAATATGGAGTGAAAGTGACCGAATTCAGAAAAGTACGGGCTGATGGCGCCCTCCCCTCCGATCTGGACGAAAATGGGTCCGCCTGCCTTGTAGTAGTTGCTGTTCACAATGTACTGCTGCAAATGTTTTCCCTTCTCCCACTCGAACATTTTCAGCCTATCAGGATAATGGAATGGATGCACCTGCTGGAAAGTGCGCCCGTCCAAAGGATTGTAGTGGTCCAGGAGCTGACTGAAGAAGCGAACTTGGACCTTGGGCAGGGCAAGCTGCTGAAAAGCGAGGAAGAAGTGAAGTGAAAAGGAATGCGGGAAGCCTAGCCTCTAGCTCCTTCCAATTGCTGGGTCTAAGCAGGAAACCGCCTTTGGGTCGACCCAGCATGAAGTCTGGGTGCGCACAGCAGAGTCCTACCCAAAGGACAAACAGGCACCAAGCAGATCTCATGACTTTTTGTTTTTTTCTCAAACTAGGCAGATTCAGTTTGAGCATGTGCAGGAAGTATCTGAATTCAAGCTCAGGCTAGTTTAAATTGAACGAACTAATGCACAAGAAAATTTAGGGTACTAAAGCAGCTGGAATAAGAGCAACGAATACGTGAAAACAATGGCAAAAAATAAGTCACAATATAGTCAACGGTGAGCGGTTTTGGTTGAAGCCAAGCGGCTACGCTGGAAATGTAGGCAGATAAGACTTTCAGCTATGTGCAAAGACTCTTAACGTTGGCCTAGTTTGTTTAATTCTCTTTCTCGGCGCTACTCTCCAAGCAACCACCTTTGCAGTGGTACCGGAAGGGGGGGGACTAAGTCTTAGCGGTTTTTGATATACTATTCATTAACTCTGCACACTTTTATTGTAGAACAATAAAAACTGGTACAGAGGTACCCCCAATAGTGGACGTTGTACCCCTAAAATCTTGTGAAAAATATTAATTACTGAGCTCTCAGCACTAAATTGAACAAGGTGTTCTCGGCTGTTGCCAAGATGCGCGGCCTCACCTCAAGACACCAGCTAGATGAAAATTCATGGCAAAATTCAACAGATCTCAATGAACAACCATGAATTATGGATGTTCCAATTTTTTAAACATCAAGATTTTTGTTTTTTGACTATAAATCAAGTAATACTAAAAATTTCTTTTCGCCAGCTTCAAAATATTACTTTCCCAGACGTACATACCAAAAATCAGCTAATTTCATTGAAAAACCATAGACTTATGCATGTTCGAAATTTTGAAACATCAAGATTTTGGGTTTTTGCCAATAAATCGATAAATAGTAAATATTTCGAAAATTCCTTTTGCCAGCGTCAAGATATTACTTAGCCAGACATACCTGCAAAAATTTAGCAAATTTCATTGAAAAACCAGTGATTTATGATTTTTCGTATTGTGAAACATCAAAAATTTAGGTTTTGCGCAAAAAACGCAAAATTACGTCAAGCGCAAAAAATGGCCTGGAGATACCACCCAGGCGGACCTTCATGCAAAAAATCAGCCAATTTCGTTGAAAAACCGTGGAGGCCCGCCCCGGAAAGACATAAACCATATATATATATATATATATATATATATATATATATATAAAAAAAACATATACATATATATATATATATATATATATATATATATATATTGTACCATCGGCAGGCCAAATGTGGGTCTCTTTTCTCCAAATTTTGTAATTTCCTCGAGCAAAAAGCCAAGGAAATAAATCTACTACTAGTGGAAACAGCTGCTTGGACAGTTGCATTTTGTTTTTGGCGCGCAGTTCAGTGTCTCTTTCCATGTGCGCCCAAAAACAAAATGCAGATGACACAGCAGATTCCACTAGTAGTAGATGTATTTCCTTGGCTTTTTGCTCGAGGAAATTACAAAATTTGGAGAAAAGAGACCCACATTTGGCCTGCCGATGGTACCATATATTTCTTCCACTTTTAATATAGTATAAAATGTATAAATTCTAATTTTATATTGTTGGTTAAATATTTAATTTATATTTTATTCGATATATAAAGAATAATAAATAAAAAAAACTTGTTCAAAAATATAACAAAAAAATATTTAAAATTGAAAAATACAATTCAAACTTATCGGCAACTTATTTTTTTGAGAAATTTTCTTGACTTATACTTAGGCCAATCGATTTTTGCGGGAAAAATAGTTTTATTTTTGGCCTGGCGATGATACCAGTTGTTTTCCCAACTTTAATGCACAAAAATAAAAATGAATGCCTGCCAAGGATTCGAACCTTCCAATTTCGTCCATCAGCCCAATTGCTTACACCACTACGCCACTGGCGCATATGGCTACTTAGATTAACTGAAGAGCTAAATACATGAGGCCCAGTGACCCGGGGAAGGGTGGTTGGGGGAAGAACTGAATACCTACTATCGTCCATTGAATAGATGCGGAGAAGAAGGAGGAGGAGGAGGAGTTCGGACAAATGGTTTTTTGCATTTTTCATAGTAAAACAAATAGTTTTTTGCAAAAGTCAAAAGATAAACTATAGTCAATTCGATGTTGCTCTTTCCATTGCAAAAAGAATTAAAGCAATTGAAGCTTTATGTGACGAGCAACAGCCTTATCAAAATTGAGATCTAGCAATAACCCCGAAAACATACACCTAGGTCGAAAAGAGGGGCTGGGCACTGACACTCCGCTAAAGCTCCGTTCGCGCCAGCCCAATATACATATAACTGATACCATCGGCAGGCCAAATGTGGGGCTCTTTTCTCCAAAATTTGCAATTGCCTCGAGAAAAAAGTCAAGGAAATACATTTCCTACTAGTGGAATCTGCTGCTTGGACATTTGCATTTTGTTTTTGGCGCGCAGTTCAGTGTCTCTTTCCATGCGCGCCCAAAAACAAAATGCAGATGACGCAGCAGATTCCACTAGTAGTAGATGTATTTCCTTGACTTTTTGCTCGAGGCAATTGCAAAATTTGGAGAAAAGAGTCACACATTTGGCCTGCCGATGGTACCATATATTTCTTCCACTTTTAATTTAGGATAAAATGTATGAATACAAATTTTATATTGTTGATTATATGCTTAATTAAAATTTTATTCGATGTATAAAAAATTGTAGAAAAAACTTGTTTAAAAAATATGACAAAAAGAAAATATTCGAAATTGAAAAATACAATGCAAAATTATTGGTACAACTTATTTTAAAGAAATTTGCTTGACGTTTACTCTGGGCAGACAATTTTTGGGAGAAAATAGCATTAATTTTGGCCTGGCGTTGGTACTAGTTGATTTCTCAACTTCAAAAAAACAAAAATAAAAATGATTGTTTGAGAAGGTTTCGAACCTTTGAGTTTTATCCATGTGCACAATCGCTTTCACCACTACACCACTGGTCCATATGATTCATTGTGTAAATGAAGAGCTAAGATTTAAATAAATACTTGAGGCCCAGGGACCCGGGGAAGGGGATGGGGGGAAGAAATGAATACCTACTATCGTCCATTGAATAGATGCGGAGGAGGAGGAGAAGGAGGAGTTCGGACACATGGTTTTTTGCATTTTTCATGGGAAAATAATTCGTTTTATGCAAAAGTCAAAAAAGAAACTATAGTCAATTCGATGTTGCTTTTTCCAATGCACAAAGAATCAGAAATATTGAAGCTTCCTGTGAGGCGCTAGAGCCTTATCAAAATTAAGATCTAGCAATAACCCTCAAAACATACACCTGGGTCGAAAAGAGGGGCTGGGCGCTGCCACTTCGCTAACGCTCGCTCGCGCCAGCCCAATATGTGTGTCCCAGGCCCGTACTCCGCGGTTTTTCAACGAAATTGGCTGATTTTTTGCATGAAGGTCCACCTAGGCGGTGCCTCGGGACCATTTTTTGCGCTTGGCGTAATTTTGAGTTTATCGACCAAAACTCAATTTTTTGATGTTTCAAAACACTAAAAATCATAAATCAGTCGTTTTTCAATAAAATTGGCTGAATTTTTGCAGGAAAGTCCGTCTTGTTGATGCCTTGGCACCATTATTAGGGCTTGGCGAAATTTGTCGATTTTCACCCAAAACTCAATTTTTTGATGTTTCAAAATACGAAAAATCGTAAATCACTGGTTTTTCAATGAATTTTGTTGATTTTTGGCAGATACGTCCGTCAAAGTAATATCTTGAAGCTGGCAAGAGGAAATTTTGAAATATTTATTATTTATTGATTTATAGTCAAAAACCTAAAATCTTGATGTTTCAAAAATTTGAACAAGCATAAGTCCATGGTTTTTCAATAAAACTAGCTGATTTTTGGTATCTACGTCCGTGAAAGTAATATCTTAAAGCTGGCAAAAGGAATTTTTGAAATAATTAGTATTTCTCGATTTATAGTTAAAAGCCAAAATCTTGATGTTTCAACTAGTATAACATGGGGCTCAATTCGGGCGACCAGTTGAGCCCATTTGTTGAACTGCCGCCCAGGTGTACAAGACTCAACTTAAGGGTGCAGCGCTGCTATTATATAGCTACTATTCAATAATTGCAATTGCAGATATTGAAACATCAACCTGCCATATTAGTGAACAATGGTCAATTTTTGGCAATTCGGTGATCAAATTCGTGTTCAGCATCCATTTTTACCCCCATTTGCTCGAAATAATGGCTAATGGGCAATAACTGATATTTTGGATTTTGAAACATTGGCCTGCCAGTTTTGCAAACAGTGAACGTTTTTTTGTCAATTCTGAGATCAAATTAAAGCAATTGAAGCTTTATGTGACGAGCAACAGCCTTATCAAAATTGAGATCTAGCAATAACCCCGAAAACATACACCTAGGTCGAAAAGAGGGGCTGGGCGCTGACACTCCGCTAAAGCTCCGTTCGCGCCAGCCCAATATTGGGCTGGCGCGAGGGAGCATAGCGACCGTCAGCGCCCAGCCCCTCTTTTCGACCCAGGTGTACGTTTTCGGGGTTATTGGGCTGGCGCGAGGGAGCAACGCGACCGTCAGCGCCCAGCCCCTCTTTTCGACCCAAGTGTATGTTTTGAGAGTTATTGCCAGATCTTAAAACTGATAAGCGTTTTTCTCAGCCCAGCCAGCTCCGATTGAAATGATTTTGGGTGCAATGGAAAGAGCAACATCGAATTGTGGGGGGCACTCGCGAAAAACTACATATAAATCAAGATTTGATAGAGAAAATTTGCAATCAAAAGTGCCGCACGAACTCCTTCCCTTCCCTCCCCTTCCCTCCCCTTCCCCCTCCCCTTCCCTCCCCCCCTCCCCCTCCCCCCCCCCCTTCCCCCTCCCCTTCCCTCCCCTTCCCCTCCCCTTCCCTCCCCTTCCCTCCGCATCTCCTCCATGTATGGGTGTAGGTATTCATTCCACGCCCCCCTTCCCGTCCAGTCTTAGGCTTTACTTTCTTAGATGTTCAGTTACCTTTTTAAGTGAATGACCCTGTGGTGTAGTGGTGTAAGCGATTGACCTGCTGGGTCAATCATGCAAGTTCGAATCCTGACTCATCAATTACTTTTTGCATGCTTTTAAAGTTGAGGAAATAACTGGTACCATCGGCAAGCCGAAATAAAGCTCTTTTCTCTTAAAAAAATCGATTGCCCCGAGTGTAAAGCCAAAGAAATTGCTCTACTACAAGTGAAATCTGCTGTGTCACCTGCATTTTGGTTGAGCGCGCCTGAAAAGAGCCCTGGAACTGCGCGCGAAATCAAAATGCAAATGCCCCACAAGCAGATTTCACTTGTAGTAGAGCAATTTCTTTGGCTTTACACTCGGGGCAATCGATTTTTTTAAGAGAAAAGAGCTTTATTTCGGCTTGCCGATGGTACCAGTTATTGCTAGATCTCCATTTTGATAAGGCTCCTGCTCCTCACAGAACAATCCAATCGTTCTGATTCTTTTTGCATTGGAAAGAGCATCATCTAATTGACCAAAACTCGCGAGAAATCGGCAAAAAGTTGCAGCAAGCATTAGAAAATCGGTCAAAACCATTTGTCCGAACTCCTCCTTCTCCTTCTCCTCCTCCTCCTCCTCCGCATCTATTCAATGAACGATAGTAGGTATTCAATCGGCCTGTGTTAAAGGCATCAATCGGCAAGGTCCAATGGTAATTGGATTTTGTTAATATAGGTCAATTGTGTCCAGTGAATCAGCGGTTGTGTGGTCAAGTGGCTTGTTCGTCTGACCTGGGTTCGAACTGAGCTGGGTTCGAACCTGGCGCACTGCAAAACTTTTGGCATTTTTTTATGAATACAAAATTTTTGCCATTTTCTAAAAAAGCACAATTCTTGTGTCTTAAAAAAGGTACCAATTTTGAAATATTTTTATGTATTTAAAGTAGAGAACCATCGGCAGGCCAAAAGTATTGCTCTTTTCGCCGAAAATCGATTGCACTGAGAAAATTTCTGAAAAATCTATTAAATTTCCAATAAATTTGAATTGTATTTTTCATTTTTGAAACGTTTCTTTTTGTTGCCTTTTTATAAAATTATATTTTATTTTTATTTAGTATTTATTTAATTATCTAATAAAATCTTAACTAAATAAATAACCAACAATATAAAAATTTTTATTTACATATTATATACTATATTAAAAGTGGAAGAAATATCTGGTACCATCGGCAGGCCAAATTTGAGTCTCTTTTCTCCAAAATTTGCAACTGCCTCGAGTAAAAAGTCAAGGAAATACAATTTCTACTAGTGGAATCTGCTGCGTCATCTGCATTTTGTTTTTGGGCGCGCATGGAAAGAGACACTGAACTGCACGCCAAAAACAAAATGCAACTGTCCAAGCAGCAGATTCCACTAGTAGAAATTGTATTTCCTTGACTTTTTACTCGAGGCAATTGCAAATTTTGGAGAAAAGAGACTTACATTTGGCCTGCCGATGGTACCAGATATATATATATATATATGCGGACAGACGGACGCAAAAATGGGGTAACTGCTTAAGCTGGCCTTGGCCGCCCGCCACTTTGGGCAGGGCGCCAGAGCTCCTCCGGCCTCCGGGCACGGGTGCTACAGCCCCTACGCTTCGCCTAGCATACCGGGTGCGTCTTCCAAAAGTTGACAAAATTTGATTCACAATATCTCAAGCCCATTAAAAGCTAAAGAGTTGAAATTTTTATTGAAAGTAGGCCCAATCGTAGTTAGTTTGTGTATAAATTTGCAGATTATTTCAATCAGCCAAACTGGAGATATGATAATTTTTGTAAAATCACTCAAAAAATCAAAAGTTGAACATTCAGCATTTTTTCATACACATTTGAAACGTGATTTCTCCCTCCCAATAAAAGCTTTTGGGCTCAAAATTTAACACAAGATGGCTCTAAGGGTGGTTTACTTAAATACCAATTTTTAGCTCTCTACGTGCTTCCTATGTTGAGAAAGAGCCTTCAAAGTACATCCACCTTTTAGCCATATCTGTGCTTTATGGCCAGGCCAGCCAGACAGTGCTGTGGAACCATAGGAATGGTTAAGTTATGTGTACTTTGAAGGCTGTTTCTCGACACAGGAAGCAGCTAGAGATCTAACAAGGTATTCTCGGCTGTTGCCAAGATGCGCGGCCTTTGTTCCAGATAATAAGCTAAGCAATTCCTTTTAACTGCTTTAAGATACTGCCGCAGCAAATGTATCTGCCAAATCTAAGCTGAGTTTATTGAAAAACCAGTAATTTACGGATGTTCGAAATTTTGAAACATCAAGATTTTAGGTTCTTGACTATAAATCAAGAAATAATAAATGTGTCGAAATAAATGTTCAATATATCACCATAAGAGACGTACATGCCAAAATTCAACTGATTTCATTGAAAAACCATCAATTTATGGATGTTCAAATTTTTGAAACATCAAGAATTTAGGTTTTTGGCCATAAACTGAGAAATAACAAATATTTCGGAAATTCCTTTTGCCAGCTTCAAGATACCATTTCGACGGACGTACCTGCCAAAAACCAGCCAATTTCGTTGAAAAACCAGTGATTTATGAATTTTCGTACTTTGAAACATCAAAAAATTGAGTTTTGGGCAAAAATCGAAAAATTACGTCAAGCCCAAAAATGGCCTGGAGATATCACCCAGGCGGACTTTCATGCAAAAAATCAGCCAATTTCGTTGAAAAACCAGTGATTTATGAATTTTAGTAGTTTGAAACATCAAAAAC
This sequence comes from Ptycholaimellus sp. GST1_10, assembly GCA_030248095.1. NCBI lineage: Eukaryota > Metazoa > Nematoda > Chromadorea > Chromadorida > Chromadoridae > Ptycholaimellus > Ptycholaimellus sp. GST1_10. Next base: position 56,542 of record JASANA010008940.1, read on the forward strand.
TTGAGTTTTGGACGAAAATCGAAAAATTACGCCAAGCCCAAAAAATGGCCTGGAGATACCACCTAGGCGGACTTTCATGCAAAAAATCAGCCAATTTCGTTGAAAAACCGCGGAGGCCCGGCCCTGGACAGACATATATATATATATATATATATATATGCGGACAGACGGACGCAAAAATGGGGTAACTGGTTAAGCTGGCCTTGGCCGCCCGCCGCTTCGGGCAGGGCGCCAGAGCTCCTCCGGCCTCCGGGCACGGGTGCTACGGCCCCTACGCTTCGCCTAGCATGCTTCGCATGCTAGGCTACGCTGCGGGGCCTCCGCACCCATGCCCTCCGGCCTCCGGAGCTCTGACTGCCCCTGCCCTCCGCGGCAGGCGGCCTTCGGCCGCGCAAAAATGGTGCAGTCTGTATGTTTAAACATAGGGTGTGGAATTTCTTAAATGAAGTGATTTTAAAATTTTCACTGCCACCAGGTCAATAATTTTTTTTAATTACTCGCCGTTTTAGGACATCATAGAGGATATCTAGGGCTAATTTGTGGCCAAGTTTCATCAAATTATATGCACCCATTCTTGAGTAGAATATGAAAAAGTTTTTGCAAAGACTTCGTCCCCCCCCCCCCCCCCGGGGCTTGCCGTATACTTTTGCTCATCTTTTGTTTTTCCAAGCCTCGTCTTGCCCCTTGAAATATACCACCTTGACGACGATAACACCTTGAAAGCATCGCATCTCGCCTGACCTGCGAAGTAAAGCAAGGTAGGGCTTGGTTTATACTTGGATGGGGGACCGCCTGGGAATATCACGTGTCGTTGGCTTTTTTCCCTTTCCCTGGCATTCTATTTTTTTCCTCATTTTCTGTTTTTCTTATATTTTGCAACAGTGAAAATTCAGACGACGATTCAGCCGACTCAGAGTGTTACAATTGCTTGCACCTCTGACGCTGTCGCAAAGGTAAATTTTAAAATAAAATTCTCTTCTTTTAAATTCTAATCAATATTTGTTTCAATTAAATAATCCAACAATACGGCTTGCATTCCAGGAAGAAGGAAATTTTTAGGTTTCACCAAAGCAACAAAACTACATTACAATTAACTGATTCAGCCTAAAGCTAGTATAGGTACAGAACTGATAGAAGAGGTTGGACATAGGATGCAATGTGGAAAAAGAAGTTCGGAAATGATCTCGCAATGGCTGCAATCACTGCACAGCGTTTTCTTAAACTCCGCAACATTGGAAGCAAATGCCCGCACTCTCCTCTCCTCACAAGGCCTGGTTGGGGAGCGCTGCTTCTCTTGAGGAGAGCAACAGCGCCGGCTACTCTCACGGGGCCAAGTCTACTGCGCTGGGCGCTGGGGGCACGGAGAAGGAAGGGAAAATGCATCCTCTAAACAGCTACACTGCCAACGGCCTTATGCTTCCTGTCCGGGGCAAGGACTGAGAGAGTGACGGAGACGAGATTGGCATTCTATGGACAGCTTTAGAATATAGCGTGGAAAAGAGAGAATATAGAGTGTCGGAAGGGAATAGCGGAAAGCTCTGGCTGCATTCACTCGAAGGGGTCCATGTCGAAGAAGGCCTTGGAGGACTTGAGCGTCTTCTCGCTCAGCGGCCGACACAACAACCGCACGCACGACCACAACGTCTCCTTCAAACACCCACCCTCCATCCTCCCCTTCTGCCTCCATCCCCCCTTACCTGTCTGTGCATGCGTTTGACGCTGGCCAGCTTGTAGATGGCGTAGAGGGGGATGGGGAGGACGGTGGTGAGCGTCATGGTCCAGCCAAGTGCCTGGCCCCAGGCTGGGAACGTGTAGTCCCCGTACTCTGCCGGTTGATCCTCAAACACCTCACTGTCCTTGGAGAAGGCCTGGAGAGGGGTAACCTTGGCCAGAGAGAAGATGATGGAAACGACGAGGAGGGTGGGCGTAACGAAGGTCCAGAGGATCTTGAACCAGCCCAGGCCCCACTTAGGCCCCGTCATGGAGACGATGTTGGCCGCCACTTGATCCGAGCCGTACAGCCAGCCCACCACCAGTATCTCCGACTAAAACCATTACCTATTTCGCCTATTCCCCCTCCTCAGGCTGAGCTGAAGACTCACGATGCCAACGAATAGGAGTGCTTTGCCGACGGCAAAGTTGTCGAAGAGCTGGAGGACGTACATGCCACCCTCCGCAGTTAGACAGATGCCTAGGTAGGATGGATGGATAGAGAGGGTAGAGAGGGGATGGGGGTGAAAGAGAAAACCGACGAGGAAAGATACGATGCATACGCCGAGAGTGACCCAGAACTTGAAGTCGCTGAGCTGGGTGCGCCACTGGTCGATGATGCCGCTGATGACGTTCTCCACCATGGGGAACATGGAGGACAGGGCCAGCAGCGACAGCATCAGGAAAAACAGCGTGGACCAGAGCGGACTCGGCGACAGCAGCGTCACCGCTTGCGGATACGCGATGAACGTCAGCCCTGCACCTCTTCTACTTCTGGGGGGCCTTGGGAGGGAGGCGGTGTTGGGGAAAAAGACCAGGGCCAGAGGTGGCGACGGTGTCGATGGTGGTATTCTGGCTGTGTGCCATGAAGCCGAGGATGGAGAAGACGACGGCGCCGCTGAAGAGGCTGGTGAAGGAGTTGCCGAGGGCCAGAATGATGGCGTCGCGGACGACGGGATGTCGCCGATTGTTGAACGAGGCCATCGTCAGGCTGCAGCCGAAGCAGACGCCCGAGGAGTAGAAGATCTGGCGAGGTGAGTTCCTTTAGTGGCTCATGAAGAAAGAAGCTCTCTGACCTGAGTAGAGGCGTCGTTCCAGACCTGGGCGGTGAGAAGCTTGCTCCAGTCCGGGGTGATGAAGTAGCGCAGTCCATCCGTGGCTCCCGGTTGCATCACACACCTTCCGATTGCTGCACCAATGAAAGGCGGGTAGAAGTAAAGGGTTGGTCTCACTTGATGAGAAGAGTGAGGAGGACGATGTAGGGGAGAGTGGAGGTGACGTAGCTGAACTTGCCTAGCGACTTCACGCCCTTGATCAGGACGCAGAAGACGATTATCCACGCGAACATGAGGCACACCAGCATCTCCCACTGGATCATGCCTTCAAAACTGGGTGATGAAGGAAAGAAGAAAGAGAGGCTATTTGGGGATTGGTGGAGTCACCGATTTGGTGCAGTCCATCGCTGAGGCTGAGGACGGAGAAGTGGAAGAACTCGTCGGCAGCGAACATGGATGAGTTGGTCCAGGGTGAGTGGGCGATGCCGGTGTGGTTGCACTGTGGCTGGTCCTGCACGAAGCTCACGCAGGCATCCGTCGCCCACTCACTCTCGCAGCACGCCCATGGCAGCTAGAACATTTCCCTCTCCCAACCTCTCCTTCCCCCTTCTTCTCTACCAAAGCTCACATGACTCGTCAGGGAGTTGATCAGATAGTACAGGGCCCAGCCCGTGATCTGAAATTGACCACCTATTTTAACGACCACTGGCTTTCATCAACGCACCATGCAGTAGTAGACGATGCAGAAAAAGCAGAGCGCCATCATGGAGAAGCCGATGCCCTGCAGATGGATGGGATGATGGAGGTATGCTGAAGGATTGGTTGGTGAAAATAGAAACCTTGAAGAGGGGCGCGATTTTCCAGACGGTGAGAGCCCCCTCGGCCCAGAACTGGCCCAGCGTCATCTCCATCAACACCAGCGGCATCCCGCAGAGGAATAGCATGATGAAGTAGGGGATGAAGAAGGCCCCACCTCAAGAGCCCTCCCAATTCTCTGGAGTGGAGTGCAATGGAGTGTATGTAGGGAAACCTCCGTTGCGGTAGACGAGGTAGGGGAAGCGCCAGATATTGCCCAAGCCTACGACGTAGCCTTCAAAGCGCCCACTTACTCTGAGCAAGGGCCATGGCTAGGAGGGGCATGGAGAGCAAGGAGGTAGATAGCGTGAGGCATAAACAGGGCGTTGGGCGAGTAGAAATGAGAAGAGGGGGCGGGGAATGAATTTGAGGGGCGGTAGAAGCGGTGTCATAAGGCTGGTGTTTAGGTTAGGTTGGACCTCAGCGGTTGGACGGCGGTTTGGAGAGGTCTGGGAGGGTTGGAGAGGCCCCAATCGCGGTAATCTCAACGGCCTGCTCTGCCGTGCTCCAAAGCCACAGTTACAGAGAAATGTGTCAAGCAATCCGAGAATGGAGACAAGGCCTCGCCTCCTTAGTGCCAGCTATTCCAGCCAAAGAACCAAGAAAAAGGGCACAGCTCTGCTTTCTCAGAGGCCAAGCTTGTCTCCCTCCCCAGCTGGCTGGGGGGCCAGAGAAGGAGAGGCGGGTTGGAGTAGAGGAGGGGAGGGGAGGGGGGCTGACCGAGGCTGGAGAGGAGGAACTCGATGGGGTTGTCCCAGTTCCCACGCTGCTGGTTCTCGTCGAAGGGACCGATGTCCGTGAACCTGTGACTCACCAGACGCATTCGGGACACCGTGAAGGCTGCAAACCCCCTCCCACCCTCACATCACCTCAATTCTCACTCATGAAAGGATTACTCACATTCGCTTCGCAATCGGTGCTGCGGCCTGAAATTGCGGTGAATGAGAGGCTGAATGAGGGAAGGAAGTAGAGGGGGGAATACTTCTTGTAGTTGATGCTGGGAGTGGAGGTGTGGATGGTCGCGAATCGTTCCTCGGCGGCGATGATGTCTTTCAGCAGCGGGTTGTCCTCATCCAGCTTTGCCGGGTTGATCTCCTCCTGAAAAATATTCCAATACCATTTGCCTAGCCTATAATACTGTCCTGGCTGTTGAAGCATTACGGGTCAATATTTACCATATTTATGACTGCTGATGCACAGTGACTGGCTTTGAGGATTGGCTGAGAAAATATGGGACCATAGAGGCGGAGATGATGCCCAGCTCTTTGTTGAGTGTCATTGCGATGGGTCGTCCAACTGAAGCTCTCCTCTTCCAACTGAGCTTCTGGAACATTCATGTCCAATCGATTTGAGACTCGTGACATTTTTCCCTCCTTCCTGGAAAGTCCGATAATAGACCCTCAAGCACCACCAGCTTCCCACTTTCCAGGAACTGGGCCCAAAAACCCTTCTTGCACCACTTAATCAATGGGAATACTGAGTCATCCTGCTTAGTCTAGACGGAAAAGCAAGCCAGCGCGAAAAGAAGCAAATGGGAGAATATTGGAGCTTTCCCAAGAGAAAGCAGGTGACTGAGCATTGCAAGTAGACTGCAGTAGCTGGAGTGGTTCTGGTGGGGAGGGAGGGTAGGCGGAGGAAGGAGTGGGAGGGTGAGTGTGAAGTTTTAGCGTTCGGGCGTCGCCAATGAGTCAACAATGGCACTGGAGAGTCCCGGACGGAATGCCCCTCCGACCCACCCGCCTACAAAGCCCCTCCCTCCACGCTTTTTCCTTTCACCACCCACTAACGCCGCTGGCCAACAGTACCGACCAGCACCCTTAGGCGGAGCTCAAATGCACACGCCCTCTCCCCTATTTTCCCTCTCCTCGTCCACAACCCCCTCCTCCCTTCCTCTCCCACAAGACCTCGTCAAGCACGAGCATCAAAGTATCACGAGATTGAAAGCGCCAAGAGAGAAAGAGCCAATTTCCGCCATAACAGCTTGCTAATGATCTATGCCTGAAGGGTTGAGCAGAATGCGCAAGCTGTGGCCGCTGATGCAAACCATTTGCAGCCAGGCGCTAACAGATTGGCCGATATAAATGCATTTCCCAGCCTGGCATTGCAAAGAAAAGGAATAGGCGGGTTTAGAGGGCTGAGAAGAGGAGGAGAGGAGGGGAAAAAATGGAAGAGCGCGGGGAGGATCGGTTTCAGGCATGGGCTGTGAGATGAGCAGGGCGAGGGAGTGTGGAGTGGAGGGAAGGCGGCGGTGTTTACATAGGCTGCTGCCGACACGCAGGGAATGCAGCGCCAAATAGCGCCGCCCTTTTACGCAACGCCCCAGCCGTCTAAGCCCCGCCCTACTGCAGAGCCCTGCTGCAAGGCCTCCCAGTGTCCCCAAGCAGCCTTCCTCGCCAATGAATAGCGGGAGCGCGAGCAAAGGGAATTGATGGCATAAAAGGAAGGGGTGGGCTTGAATAGAGGAATAGGAGAGGTTCGGGGGGGCGAAGGACAGCTGCGTCTGGCCGGAAGCGCAGAGAGAAAAAATGGCGGTTGCCGCAAAAAGCGCGAAGCAGGAGGGAGAGGCAGGAGCGCCCAGAACATCTGCTTGCAACATAGGCAGGGGGGAGCAGAGAAGCTGAGGGGAGGAAAGGGGAAGGCAGGGGGCTGAGTACGTAGGTGCCAATAGGCCTGGCTGAAGGGGGACAGCTTTTGGGATATTGATTGGGGATGTGGGTAGGGAAGGGTAGGGTAGGCAAGGGGAAGAGGGGGGAAGAGGGGAGGGGGAGAAGGCTAGGTCCTCGGAAGGCGGTAGGAATAGAGATGGCTTATGTCAGAAGGGCTTCGTCAGGCCCAGGCTGGCTAACGCAATAGCCACTCGCCTTCATTCAGGCAGAAGAGGGAATCTCGCGTAGGCCTCCAATCTTTCGCCTCCCTCCCGTCTCGCCCTTCAGCCACCCACAACAGCCTACACACAGCTGGCATTCCTCCCTCCCGCCCCCTGCCCTTTCCAAAAGCCCCCCTCCCCCACTCCGCTCCTCTGCCCTTCCTGCGGCCTACACAGGGAGATCGCTTTTTCATCCGCCCCAATAGCCAAGAGAAAAGGACGCATTATCCCATAGGCAGCCTGCATGCTTTCCAAACTAATCCATAGCTCGTTTTCTCCATCTTTTCAAAGGACTTTAACAATTGTTTGAAGGAAATGAAATTCGAGTTGGCGAAAAAATGGCCCCGAACCATAGCACAGTAGAAGATTGTAAATACATCGGTTAGATAGGGAGACAAGCTAGTCATGCGCTATTGGAAAGAAGACAAAAAGCTAGCCAAGCCTGGTGCTGTTCGCTGTCCTTCGCGCGCGCTTTGCAATGCTCAACGCGCCCATACACAAACAACGGGCAAGGTCATCCCTGCAGTTAAGCGCCAAGCAAACATGCTCTGTCAAGCAGTTCTTACTCACTGCTCAGCCAAACTTATCCCACAATACGGCCTGAGCATGCCGAAACAAATGGATGCTTGTCAATAATTTATGTCGGAAAGAAGGCTGAGGATATTGTTGGCTAGACAGCCTTGAGACTGAAGAGCACTAGAGAGAGCATGGGGTGAGAGTGAGGGAGGAGTGGGAGGAGAGGAGGGGCAGTGGTGGGCCGCACCACTAGAGGTCACCGCTCATCTCATCCATCTTCGACTTGGGAGATCTGCCCTGCTCCCACTCCTTACCCGACCCCCCCCCCCCACCCCCAACCCGCCCGATAACCTTTGCCCCACCCTTATAAATCAACACTCTCCTTTCATGCTCCTGTATCAGCATCCTATCTTAAAATCTATAAACATGCCGCTCATACTGATTCTTCAGGACACTTTTATCAACTGACATCGCACAAAGACACCATAGGCTATTGAAGTGGACAAGATTCGGCATAACATAGGCTTTGCATCACTTCAAGCAAATTAATTAGCTAGATTGGTTTCACTTTTTCATTGTTTTCCAAAACCGGCTTTTAGTCGAACTGACGGAAACGCTGATGGGGTTGGACAAAGCAGCGACAAGTGACAGAGAGGCAGGGGCAGCAATTTGTCAGTCCCTCATCAGACGGCGTCATTCAGGCAAACAGGATGAGCGACTCTGCTCTATGCTTTGGTCGGGGAGGAGAGGGTGGCGGAGACGGAGTGGAAGAATGGCGGACGGAGGTTCTCCGGTCTGCTCAGCCCCTTCGCGGTCTCCCACCAGCCCGCCTCAAGGCTCGCCTTAGACTATCCTGGCCAGGGGGGAAAAAATGAAAGAAACAGTGGGTCCAAGGAAGCGTTTGCGGTGCAGCAGGGCGTAGAGGGCGTAGAGCGGGATGGGGAGGACGGTGACGGCAGTCAGGGCCCAGCCCAGCCCCTGCGCCCAGCCTGGATAGGCGTAGGAGCCGTACACTACCGGCTTGTCCTGTCACACAGTTGGTGATTGGAAGGGATGGTTGACTGGGGCACTGGCAACCATGGCGAGGGCAGAAGCGACGGAGGCGAAGAGTAGTGCGGGCGTGACGTAGGTCCAGAGGAAGCGGAAGAAGACGAGGGCCCGTTTCGGTCCCAGCATCTCCTCCAGGTTGCTGGCCAGTCGCCGGGAGCCGTAGACCCAGGCCACGACGCTGATCTCTGCCTGCCACCGGCCATCTATCCTCCTCTCCCATTTCAGAGGCTCTTTCTGCTTCACCACTCCGACGAAGAGCAAGGCCTTGCCCACTGCGAAGCTGTCGAAGAGCTGGAGGACGTACAGGCCGCCCTCTGCCGTGAGACAGATGCCTGAAGATGAAGAGAGGGTGAGGTTGGAGAGATGAGGGAGAGGAGGTGTGGAAGCACACCGACGAGGAAGGAGACAATGCAGACGCCGAGGGTGATCCAGAACTTGAAGTCCCCCAGCACCGACCGCCACTGGTCCCGCACCCCGCTGATCACGTTCTCCACCATCGGGAACATCGACGACAGGGCCAGCAGGGATAGCATCAGGAAGAACAGCGTGGACCACACCGGACTTGCCGTCAGCAGGGTTACGGCTTGTGGGTACGCGATGAATGTGAGGCCTGGCAAAGGTGCAGAACCTTGAAGGACTGGAGAGGCAGGGGGATGGGGGGGGGGGACCAGGTCCGGAAGTAACGACCTCCTCGACGGTGGTGTTCTGGCTGTGGGCCATGAAACCGAGGATGGAGAAGACGACGGAGCCGCTGAAGATGCTGGTGAGCGAGTTGCCCACGGCCAGGATGACGGCATCCCGCAGCACCGGGTGTCGCCGGCTGTTGAAAGAGGACAGCGTGATGCCGCAGCCGAAGCATACACCGGAAGAGTAGAAGATCTGCAATTGAACATAGGAGGAGTATCCTCCAAGTCCTCGCCAGGAAGAAAACCTGTGTCCCAGCATCGTTCCAAATCTGGGCCGTGGCTAGAGCAGAAAAATTGGGCGTGAAGTAAAAGCTGAGCCCATCCACTGCACCCTCCTCCATGCTGCTCCTGGATTGTAAGAAATAAGTGAGCGCTTGACGAGGCCTATTTAAAGGGGGGGGGGCACTTGATGAGTAGAATGAAGAGGACGAGGTAAGGGAGGGTTGAGGTGACGTAGCTGAATTTGCCCAGGGACTTGACGCCTTTGGCGAGGACGGCGAAGACGATGATCCAGGCCACCAGCAGAACAACCAGCATTCGCCATTGAATTCCGCCTGATTACGGAAAAAATCTTGCAAAAGAATATGCGTTTCAAAAACCAATTTTACGATCTAATAACATTTTGTTACCTGGCTTTTACGCAAAATTCAAAACATAAGAATGACTAAAATTAGACAATGGATATAACTTCGTGGAAAAGTTATTAGTATACATTTTAAATTTCGTGAATATTTTTGGCCAACGAATAGTGCCAGCGAATCTGCAGTCACATCAAAAGGTGTTCAGAAGCGTCAAGTTTTGAATACACTTTGAAGATTATTGATAAAATTTGGATATTAAAGGGAGGGTATCAGAAATGACAGTGCTACCAATTTGACTAAGAACGATTCTGAAGATAGTTGGTTATGAAAGCATCTTGCAAGGCATGTTAGCTTTTTTCAAAATAGCTCTGGTTTTCAAATATATTCCTGTGAAATAATCCATTTTAAAAGATAGATATCGATTTAAAAATGATCAAGTGTAATGCATATTATTTTAGCAATTTGTAAATTAGACGAAATATGAGCTGGCTGAGTAGAGAGTAACATTTTGCGGCTTGGCGAATCTTGGTGAATTTTAAGTTTTGATGCATGTTAAAGGGCTTTATAGAGACAACTGATGTTGAATAGTGTGGCAAATTTGTTTCTGTGATGCATTGTGGTGAGATACAATTTTTAGCGATTACCACACATTTTATTTAGCTCAATTTAAACTTTAAAATCAATCAAACTAGAACAATTGCGCTAAAGTTCAAAGTACAGTCTATGAAGCATCAAACATTTGAGTAAGTCAAAATGTAGGGACCAATCACATTTTGGGCTGCTCGCAAAACGTCGCATCGATTTTCCATGTTTTTTTTGGCCAAACGTCTAGGTTTTCATCATATACATTCATTATTAATGGGCGTAAATGGGCGGAGATAATCTGATTTTTTGACGATTTTTGTTGTTGCTAAAATTCTATTCTCCTATGCTACAACACATGAAAATTTGGGATTTTTTTTCTCAAACTTTTTACTCTAAAGTTCAAAAACCAAATATGCTTGCAAGCTTACTTTACCTAGGTCTGCTCACAAAAAAAGAGTAGACCGGATCTGAGAATGGTGACATTTCTGATACTCTCCCTTTAAGCGTAATTTAGTTGTTTTTTGAATGTTCATTTATTGCGATGCAGGATAACCCATATCATGAAGACCGCTGGATATGCCGAGCACTTTGTTGTGAAAGTATTCGTCAGCTGCGAACTTGCTGCCATTGCTCCAAACACTGGCTGCCTTCAATCAATACATGATATGACTGATCGTCTGAAAGATCAGAGATGACGATGTTGGTGTAGTTGCACTGGGGTTGGTCCTGCACAAAGCTGATGCAGGCTGAAGTTGCCCAGCCGCTCTCGCAGCAGGACCAGGGCAGCTGGAAAGGCACACCAACCGGGCTCAGGACAATTCCAACCATTTCTCCTCTACCTGCTCTGTCAGCGAGGAGACCAGGTAGAACAGCGCCCAGCCCGTGATCTACAATTAGGCTGTCATCTTCTTAAGCTTCTCATCAGCCTCCACCCCAACCATGCAGTAGTAGACGATGCAGAAGAAGCAGAGTGCCATCATGGAGAAGCCGATGCCCTGCATGGATCATTGAATGGAGAGAATTGATAGAATGTAGAAATGGCAGGCCTTGAATAGCGGGGCAATTTTCCAGACGGTGAGCGCCCCCTCGGCCCAGTACTGGCCCAGGGTCAGCTCCATCAGGACCATCGGCAGTCCGCACAGGAACAGCCTGTACACCAACTGCGCTGACAACTTTGATGAATAGGAAGGTGAAAGGAAACATGATGAAGTAGGGAATGAAGAAGACGCCGCCGCCGTTGCGGTAGACGAGGTAGGGAAAGCGCCAGATGTTGCCCAGGCCCACCACGTAGCCTCAAATGAAGTCTCTGTGTAGGAGAAGGGCGGCCTAGGAGTGGAAGAGACCGAGAGAGGAGAGGAGGAACTCGATGGGGTTGCTCCAGTTGCCGCGCTCCTGGTTCTCGTCCAGCGGAGCAATGTCGCTGAACTGCTGACTTACTTTCCGCAAGCGCTGCAGTGTTAGGTTCGTGTGCACTCCTACAAACCCTCCTATATATGCCCCTCAACTCTTCCAAGCACTCCAACCGTGGATGTGCCTTGCAAAGCGCTGCTCCGGGGTGATCTCATCCCGCAGGCGTTGCAGTCTGCAAAAAGGCATGGGAGCTTAGAGCAGGGCGGAGATTTATTTGAGCAACTTCTCTGGCAATGGTGGAAGGGAGTCGAGGTTGGTGAAGAGCGGATGGCGGCTCTCCTCTTCCTCCTCGTTGAAGCTGACCTTCAGACATAGATCATGCACCAGCTCTTAAGCGCGGAATGAACAGGACAACATGACGGTGTGGACTGTGATGTGGATGCTCCGCCAACTCTGCTTCGTCCCCACTGCTTCCTGGCATTGCTGCTTTAGCTCACTTTGCCCTAAAGCCCCTTCACAACAGCTCACAACAGCAAGAAACCGAATGAAACTCTCAACTTTCACCAGCAACTTGAATTGTACATGCTCTAAAAGGCCTGGAGAAGTGGCTGGGTGAAAGAAAGAAATGGGAGTAGTATGAAAGACCTCAGAGGGGCGGTGTATGAAAGAATCTGGGCGAGGGTAGGAGGGGCTGCGGAGTTAAAACCGGCTACCCTCGATCTACTCTGCCCCTTTCATGTCTACTCCCCACCCCCCCCCCCCCCACAACAGCCTGCCAGCCACTGCAGCTCAGGCTTTGCTTTATGACCCTGGCAGAAGAAATGTGCCAAATTACCCTCTTCCGTACAATGTCCCCCCTCCACCCCGGGCACCGAGGCATTGTCGCTTCTTCTCCTCTCAGACTGGAGCCAATTTGCGCCCGCCTTGTTGGCCGAAAAAGTGTGCCTTGTGCAATCACCACCAGCACCACCCTTGGCCTCATAACAAGGCACCATGTCACAAGAGCAAGATAAGCAGAAAAAAAAAAAAAAAAAAAAAAAAAAAAAAAAAAAAAAAAAAAAAAAAAAAAAAAAAAAAAAAAAAAAAAAAAAAAAAAAAAAAAAAAAAAAAAAAAAAAAAAAAAAAAAAAAAAAAAAAAAAAAAAAAAAAAAAAAAAAAAAAAAAAAAAAAAAAAAAAAAAAAAAAAAAAAAAAAAAAAAAAGTAGGAAGCAGGCTATTGCAGTAAATTGCAGACTTCCTGAATCAGAAAGGCTGATAGGAAGTCTCTTGATTGCAGCACGGCCTGCTCATAGCTGAGGGGTCACATAGCCGAGTGGAGTGGAAAGGATGCTGGGAGCTGCGGACTACTACTTCAACCAGCGTCCCATCGATGACCCTTACGGCGCTGTCAGAGCACAGCTCGCCACCTGGCCACATTCTGAAGCCCTTCTACAGCACTTTCCGCAATCTATCGGTCATGCGGGTCCATCCTGTGCCAGCCAGACGGGTCTTATTCAGATCTCAGCTGCGGGGGTGAAACGGGAATGCCCTGCCCTCCGAACTGCCCGAAGCCCGCCTGTTTCCAGTGCATCAAAAGCTATGACGAGTTCCACATCAATTCCAACCGCGTTCTCCAGGAATGGTTGCGGACTCAGGCGCAATCTCCAACGAGCATTGAAGGCTGTCATTGAAGGTACACATGCGTGGCCAGCAAAGCCTACGTGGACGCAGAAAGTTTCAAGTACGTGGAGCGGGTGAAAAGTCTGCACGGCTCTTCGTTGCCCCTCTTCTCCTTCTTTCATCCTGCTCAGGGCAGTTTAGGCTGCAGGAGTGACCTGATAGAATCGCTGAGTGTCTCTCTGCTCTCGCTCTTCATTCTGCTGCTCCTCTGCTTCGTTACTTGGCTTTTACGCTGGCTGGGGAAGTGAGGCTGGGGGGTGAACAGATAATTGGACTGGCTCTGAAGCCGGGAGAAGTGAGTACGCAGCGGTGCAGCATCCCACGCGCAGTCAGTCTTCCGCCAGTCAACAGCAATCCAATCTTGCTTCCAGAACGACGTTCGAGGTCAGTCTAGCCTTTAGGCTGTTTATTTCACACACGTAGGCTTCACAAATAGAGAAGCCGCCTGTTTGTGAGTGAGTGCCTTTTCAAAACCTAAAAGATTATTTCAGGTCCTTTCGTTTTGGCATCACGGAAGCTGATGTCAGCCTGCATATTTTAAAACCTGAGTGATCTGTGATTTATAATGACAAACAAATTGGTGGATGTATTTCTCTTTGGCTAATTTACAAAGATATGTGGCAAGATGAATGGATGAAGCTGTCACCAGAGACTGCACTTCTGAACAGGGTTCATTTTGGTGCCCGGGGCGCAGTTGAAGGCTTTGGAGAATGGTGGGAAATTCTGGAAGACCAATAAAAGGAGAGTAGGTGGCGAGATGGGTGAGGTGAAACCTGTAGGGTGCCGTTGACGCGTGAGTGTGGGGGTGAGTGAAGGTCGTTGAGGTGTAAGCTCATCTTGGCCGGGTCCCCCACTTCGCACCAGCCGGATGCCAGGGCCATGAAGAAGAGGCGGTCTGGACTCGTGGACTCCCAGCCTTTCAGAAGTTCCACCTCTCTCGCCAACGCCAACGCCCCCCAAGGCCTCACCTGGTATGGGGAAGTAGTGGCTGCCGTCCGTGAAGAACTGGAACTCTCGGAAAGCATCGTAGCTGAGCTGAGAAAGAAACTAATATGGTTAGATTGAAGGGATGAGGAGGCGAAGGGGAACCTTAATGCCGCCATCGTCAGCAATGTTCTCGCTCACGACCAATTCTCCGTCCAGACAGCCGTATTCCTCTTTGCTCTGGGAGTTTGGTGTGAGTATGCGAGGGCGAAGAGGGAGGTATGAGGCAGGAACCCCCGCCATATCAGTGCCGTTGAGGGAGAAGCAGTAGTTGGAGAACTGGTGAATGAAGCAGGCGGTGCGGTTCTTGAACTCCCGCATCGTCACGTCCGTCACCCAGTGCTCCATCTTACCGCGCAGGTCGAACATCATGCCTCACAGAACAGATGGGTGATTGGGAGGAGGGAGGAGGTGATTAGGAGAGGAGGTGGGTGATTAGGAAGAGACCTTGAGTGTCGACGGAGTGGGTAATCTCGTGAGCGACGACAAAGCCGAGGATGCCGTAGATCATGGGTATGGGGTAGCCGAAGTCGAAGACGGGCGGCTGCATGATGCCCAGGTAGACGTTGATCGTGTTCTCTCCTGCACCTTTCTTCTCTCCTCCATCCTGCCTGGAGAGAAGCCAATGACAGCCTACCAGGGTGATAAGCTGCGTTGGTTTCGAAATTGTTGGAGTTCTGTAAGAGTAATTCTGCTGACTGCTGTAGGCTGGAGGTAATGGAATATGGCTGGCCTCAAGAAAGCGTTTGTACTTGGCGTCCTTGCGCTCTTGGAAGCTGCCGAAGATGACCCAGAACTGCATCCGACGGATGGCTGAGTAGATGGCCAAGAAAGAGGCTTCCTCCCCGGGCATTTCCAAATCCTTCAGATGTCAGGCTTCCGCTATCCCCCAAGAGCAGAGTGCAATAGCAACTTTGTAGTAGTCCGAGAGCAGAGTGTCATTGAGAATCCAGGGTGCATAACCAATGCGCGGTATGATTGAGTTGATCTTGTTCATGACGCGGTTTTTGGAGTATGTGTCGATCCAGGTGAGGGACATTACACTCAAACTTGACAGTCGAATCAGGCAAATAAAAAGGCGGTGCACACCGATTGATGAGCTGGGAGCGAATGTGTTCAATCAGAGCCCGCACTGGGATCTGAGAGGCTTCGTTGGGGCCGAAATTCTCCACAAAGATGCGCTGCATCATGGGCTCGTTGAGCTGGATTAGCAACTTGGAGCATGTGTCCAGCCTTAACAGGCCAAAGGCCATTGAGGGAGTGAAAGGGAGCAAAGGGAACTTGTATTCGGGCATCTGTGTGGTGGTGTTGAAAAAGAGGGTGAGAAAGCGTCCAATGATAGCCGTCTGCACAGCCTCCGCGTACTGCTGCGTCACAGCGGAGAAGAGGCTCGCCTGCTCTGACAAACTGACCCTACACTCCTTCCTCTCATTCACTGCTCCCTGGATCTATTGGGGGAGTCTTCCAATTGACCAATTGACGTAGAGGAAAGTGCGGTCGTGGAGTCTTGGGGCAGTGTCTGGTGGGAAGGTGTCGTTGATGGCTTCGAATATCTCGGCGGCATCGTCCAGTGGCAGTGGGTCTGGGGAGGAGAATGAGTGCTGGGAGGAGTTTTTAGGATGGAGGAGGAAGCCTACGCTCCATTCGCCCCGAGAGTAGGGCTGCGGAGGTGATGTTGACGATGAACTGAAGGTACTCCGTCGACCTTTCCAGAATCCGCTCCACCATCACGTCCGCCCTATCCGCCAATTCTTCCTCTGCAAGTGGGTGCAAGCTGGAGATGGAAAGGTGTGAGGCGAAGAAAGATGTAATGAGTACGAGCAAAGACGGCGTAGGCGATGGTGGCGGCGATGTAGTCGGGCAGGTAGTCGGGTAGAAGAGCCTCAGTGGCCACCTGGAGCTCCAGCACGTCCACATCGAAGCCCAGGTGCTCGTTCTGCGTCTTGTAGGCCGTCAGAAAGCTTTCCTTGCTCGCCGCCTTGCTCATGCGCCGCAAATCCCCTTCCATCCATCCTCATTCTATCCTCTACTCATCCCCTGCCCCAATTCAGGCCCACCGAAGTATTTCTGGAGCAGAAGCGCCGTTCTGAACGGATTGATCTTGGACCTCTGACCAGAAGCCAGCAGCGGAGAGCTTCCTGTCCCCCATCCTTTTCCTCAGCAAGTGAGGCAGAAGAAGGAAAAGGCTAGCCTAGCTGTGCCATGATCTCTTTGAGCAGTTCTAGCTCTGAGTCCATGCTGGCGTTGGGACAGAGCTGGAAGATGCGCTGAAGCAAAGGCTTGGGTGTAAGGGGTATTAGAGGAGGCATTGAGAATGGGGGGTGCCTTGGTGAGGTTGGCAGGGCCGGCGAGTACAGCGGGCATGGAGAGGGGGTCCAGCTGTTCCAGAGCCCAGCCCATGCGATCGGCCAGCACCTCTTGTGCTTCGCGCAGCCGACTGGAGCCTAGTGTGGGAGGATGGTTGCCAAGTAAGGAAGTTAGGTGGGGAAAGCAAGGCAAAAGCCACCTGCGCTGTGATTGCGAATGTAGCCGCCGCACATGTGCATGTAGAAGTCATCGCAGGGATCCACCGTCGGGTCCATGCTCTCGTTCCAGAGCTTGGCCACGTTCTCATACATGTAGGCCAGGTCCTGAGTGCCCCCAATTGATTGACAATTGTTGCCTTTGGGGGCTTGATTGGAATGAAAACATTGGGGGGAGCCCTCTGGCTAGTCGGCTGCGGTTGGGGCTCGACAGGCTGCTGAAGCTGGCAGGAGTTGGCCGATAAACGCTTGAAGAGACTGTCGCCAAAATCTGGAATGCGAAGAGAGCTGTGCCGAGGCTGGGCTGTGAGGAGGCAGAGGAACGTCTGGTGAGCAGAAAGGCGGTGATGAGGGTGGCGGCGATGGCCAGTGCCACGGCGGCCAGCAGAGTGCCCAGGGACAGGAGGCAAAAGAAGCTCTTGCTCACCCGCATTTCCATTCCGTTTCCCTCCCACTCTGCCGGCTGGGAGCCAATTTGCAGCAGAGGCTCAGCGGTGGATTAGCAGGGGCTTAGAGGGCGACAAGGCTTCCGCTTGTGCAAGCAATTGATCAAATGGAGGACGCGCCTGGGATGGCAATTGCCAGAGGAATGGGTGAGTAGGGGAAGAATGGCGGCTGCGGCAGCTGAAGTGTGGCACCTGGCGGTGGCTGATCTGAGAGGCGATAAATCTTCATCCACACTCTCTGTTTTTCTAACCTTCCACAGCCCCGCTTCCAAAGCGGCGAGAAAGTGGGTGCATTTAGTGGGAGAGGAAAGCGGGCGAAGGACGCGCTTTTCTCGCCGCAGGGCGCAATCAAGTCTACCTAGCTGTGGGACAATATGCATTACACCTAGGCAAATGGAACCGCAGCAGGGGATTTGATTTTTGGCCAAATATCGTTCATTTGGACATTTTTTGCTTAAAACCCTCATTTTGTGCATCTAACTTTGATGAACGGCCTAATAACCACCATCGTGTGCGGACATTCGCGGCAATACCAGTTATCATCGTTTGTTATAATTTGTTATCTGCATCATTAGCATTGACCTAGGAAAACCTTTCAATTGTGGGGCTATGCTGTTGATAAATTTACAAATTATTAATTTTCAACGTTCAAATATTTAAAATTATAAAACTTCAAAGACAAACACAAATACACAAATTTAAACACAAACTAAGCTATATTTCAAATATTTAAAATTAATGAAATTTCAAATACATACTTGTTTTTGAATTTCCATGTCTTTTTTGTACACTACATTTGCTTTGCGATAATAAGTTTCGGCTCAAAATTGTATGTTTGATCAACTAATTTATTTTAATATTTGACCGCGGAGCGCCCCGAAGGGCTGCTCCGCGGTCTATAGAGGTTACTCAACTTTTGTCCTCATATATATATCTTATATAATACGCGTGATGCCATTTTGGGAGGGGTATTGGGGCTACCTGGATTCTTGTTGTATTATGGCATATGATAGCTTGATGTGTCAATCTTGAGGAGTTATTTAACAATCTTTGGGGCGCGCTGTGTATGGGTGATGCTGAAAATATGAAACAATCGAAATTGTGTCCATTTTTGCCATTTTTGGTCCTTTTTTGACTTTGAACCTTCATAAATCCTCCATTTTTTAACTTTTTCTGTCGGACTTTTTTTTAAATTAAAGGTACAAGAGTTTTGCATTAAATCCATCAGTTAGTTTCCGAAATTTTGAGTCAAATGTTTTTAAAAAAAATGGGTTGACTGATACCAATATTTCAATTTTTGGCCTACCCAGGAGTCTGATGTATTTGGAATGAATTAATTAATTCTTTAAGGCAAGGGTGTGCCAGCGTTTGCCCAGGCTATCCGAATGACCTGCATTGACCTGAAATATTCTCAAGCATCTTTTGAGATCTTTGCTCCTGTCATGCTGTGTAGCGGCTGGAAAGGCCATGATGCCTTGATCTTGTCCTCTATATAACATAATTATGTTTAAGGAATTTTTGAATGGGCATTACTGGTCACCTAACTTTAACCAATCTGTTACCATCGGCAAGCCAAATATGGCTCTCTTTTCTCCAAAAATTAGGTGGCTGCGCGAAGCGCGGCCACTGACCTATATTACTAGTATATATATATATATATATATATATATATATATATATATATATATATATATATATATATATATATATATATATATATATATATATATCTGGTACCATCGGCAGGCCAAATGTGGGCTCTTTTCTCCAAAATTTTGAATTGCCTCGAGTAAAAAGTCAAGGAAATACAATTTCTACTAGTGGAATCTGCTGCTTGGACAGTTGCATTTTGTTTTTGGCGCGCAGTTCAGTGTCTCTTTCCATGCGCGCCCAAAACAAAATGCAGATGACGCAGCAGATTCCACTAGTAGAAATTGTATTTCCTTGACTTTTTACTCGAGGCAATTCAAAATTTTGGAGAAAAGAGCCCACATTTGGCCTGCCGATGGTACCAGATATTTCTTCCACTTTTAACATATTATATAACATATAAATACAAATTTTATATTTTTGGTTATTTTTTTAGTAACGATTTTATTGGATAAATGAATAAAAAATAAACAAAACTTATTTAAATAAACTTTTTTTAATAAAAATAACAAAGAAAACATTTGAAAATAAAAAGTACAATGCAAATATATTGGCGAATTAAAATTTTTTGGGAATTTTTCTTGGGTTACAAAATTTGTTGGGATTTTTTTTTTGGTTCTTGAGTTCTTGGCAATCGATATTTGGGAGAAAAGAGCTTTTATTTAGGCCTGCCGACGGTACCAGTAATTTTCTCATCTTGAAATACACAAAAATTAAAGTGAATCCATGAGAAGGATTCGAACCTCCTAGATTCATTCAGCAGTCCAATCGCTTGCACCACTACACCACTGGTGCATATGACTTCTTGGTGTAACTGAAAAGCTAAATACATGAGGCCTAGGGACCCGGGGAAGGAGGTTGGGGGGGGGGGGGAAATGAATACCTACTATCGTCCATTGAATAGATGCGGAGAAGAAGAAGAAGAAGAAGAAGAAGAAGAAGGAGAAGGAGGAGGAGTTCGGACAAATGGTTTTTTGCATTTTTCACAGTGAAACAAATAGTTTTGGGCTAAAGTCAAAAGATAAACTATAGTCAATTCGATGTTGTTCTTTCCATTGCAAAAAGAATTTAAACGATTGGAGCTTTCTGTGACGAGCAGCAGCCTTATCAAAATTGAGATCTAGCAATAACCCCTAAAACGTACACCTAGGTCGAAAAGAGGGGCTGGGCGCTGACACTCCGCTAAAGCTCCGTTCGCGCCAGCCCAATATCTGGTACCATCGGCAAGCCTAAATTGAATCTCTTTTCTCCCAAAAATTCGATTAATTACCCCGAGTTCAAAGTCTAAGAAATACATCTACTACTAGTGGAATCAGCTTCTAAGACATTTGCATTTTGTTTTAGCGCGCAGTTCAGAGGCTCTTTCCATTGCGCGCAAAAACAAATGTGGATGTGGATGCTCCGCCAACTCTGTTTCGTCCCCACTGCTTCCTGGCATTGCTGCTTTAGCTCACTTTGCCCTAAAGCCCCTTCACAACAGCTCACAACAGCAAGAAACCGAATGAAACTCTCAACTTTCACCAGCAACTTGAATTGTACATGCTCTAAAAGGCCTGGAGAAGTGGCTGGGTGAAAGAAAGAAATGGGAGTAGTATGAAAGACCTCAGAGGGGCGGTGTATGAAAGAATCTGGGCGAGGGTAGGAGGGGCTGCGGAGTGAAAACCGGCTACGCGCGATCTACTCTGCCCCTTTCATGTCTACTCCCCACCCCCCCCCCCCCCCACAACAGCCTGCCAGCCACTGCAGCTCAGGCTTTGCTTTATGACCCTGGCAGAAGAAATGTGCCAAATTACCCTCTTCCGTACAATGTCCCCCCTCCGACCCGGGCACCGAGGCATTGTCGCTTCTTCTCCTCTCAGACTGGAGCCAATTTGCGCCCGCCTTGTTGGCCGAAAAAGTGTGCCTTGTGCAATCACCACCAGCACCACCCTTGGCCTCATAACAAGGCACCATGTCACAAGAGCAAGATAAGCAGAGTAGGAAGCAGGCTATTGCAGTAAATTGCAGACTTCCTGAATCAGAAAGGCTCATAGGAAGTCTCTTGATTGCAGCCCGCTCATAGCTGAGGGGTCAGATAGCCGAGAGGAGTGGAAAGGATGCTGGGAGCTGCGGACTACTACTTCAACCAGCGTCC
>JASANA010008941.1:0-16677 GCA_030248095.1 Ptycholaimellus sp. GST1_10
ATTTTTGAGTTAAAAGGATCATATAAAGGATGCGCTCCGCGGTCACCTATTGCGCTTTGCGCCATATACTTGTTTTGTTCACAAGTCTTATATAACGATTCCAAATCTGTGCTTACTTTTGAAAATTGCTGAGAAACCAAGACTTGCCTTCTTGAGCGACAAACTTTCACACATGACAATAGCATCAATAATTAGTAGCAGCTGAACGGCTGATAATTGCACAGAAGACTTGGTTTTTTTTGTTCACAAGTCTTATATAACGATTCCAAATCTCTGCTTACTTTTGAAAATTGCTGAGAAACCAAGACTTGCCTTCTTGAGCGACAAACTTTCACACATGACAATAGCATCAATAATTAGTAGCAGCTGAACGGTTGATAATTGCACAGAAGACTTGAGTTTTTTGTTCACAAGTCTTATATAACGATTCCAAATCTGTGCTTACTTTTGAAAATTGTTGAGAAACCACAGACTTGCCCTCTTGAGTGACAAACTTTCATGCATGACAATAGCATCAATAATTAGTAGCAGCTGAACGGCTGATAATTGCACAGACGACTTGAGTTTTTTTTGTTCACAAGTCGTATATAACGACTCCAAATCTGTGCTTACTTTTGAAAATGGGTGAGAAACCACAGAATTTTCTTTTTGAGATGTAATGATCACCTTCACAGCAGAATTTTTCCTTAATTTTTGGATTTTACTACATGTGGATGTGTAAGCGCTCCGCGGTCACCTATTGCGCTTTGCGCCATATACTTGTTCGTCTTTGTCTGCTATATATTTCATTTTTAAATGCATTAAAATTTACACTGAAAAGTATATTGGTGGAGAAATATTGGTGTTGTTTATTCAGATATTTTTAACTTGGTAATGCAACAATTTGCAATTCACAACTCACATTATCCATTGACCCTGGTGGAATTTTCGCTTGAACCTGCTTTTGTGACGATGAATAAATATCGACCAAATATGAAAAAGATAGCCTATGGTGCTATGATGTTTCTGACGAATAATGTTATTATTACTCTAATTCTAATTGGGAGCATAAATGTCGCGTTAAAAGTTTACTTCAATGGTGTGTCCGAAAGTTCCAACACAAGAAGGCGCAAAGACCAAAGGTTTTCGTGATCTTAAATTGCATGAATTGACCATAGCTTATTATATGCCAGTTACCCTGAAGCCATTGAGGCATTTGCGATGTAAATTCTAGTGCAAGCAGTGAGCCGATGACGAGGTGGAAATTGGAAAGACCTCTGAAGGGACTTCCCGTTTGTACACCTACTCCCAGTTGTGCAGACAGCGTGGACGAGCTCCTCAACAAAACATTCCAATTCGTAAATGACCGCTTCAATCCATCCAGAAATAGCAAAATAGAACTAGCTGTTTCAACCTAAAGTTCTTCGTGAGGGTTGCAGCAGGATAAGGAGAGGCTGGAAGAAGAGGAGGAGGAAGAGGAGTGGGAGGAAAAGGTGAAGGATGGAGATTTGGACGATGAGCTGTGGGAGGAGTATGTGAAGCGTAAAAGAAGCGCAGAGGGGAGAAGAGAGGAGCTGGCGGAGGTGGAGAGAGAAAAGGAGGAGGAGCGATCGCGGCTGGCCTCCACACTCTGTGCCCAGGCTCTCAGCAATGTCTCAGGCTACGAGCCCACCTGGTCTCAGCTCTGGGCCCGCTTCCACTTCCTTCAGCTCGGCGGCCACTACAAGCCCCCACTCTGTCGAGCGAAGGACAGAGTTGTCATCATTCTTCCTTTTCGGTTCCTTTTCTTTCCTTTCAGCTCTGTGCCCAGGGTCTGAGCAACGTCTCCGGCTATGAGCCCAGCTGGTCCCAGCTCTGGGCCCGCTTCCACTTCCTTCAGCTCGGCGGCCACTACAAGCCCCCACTCTGTCGAGCGAAGGACAGAGTTGTCATCATTCTTCCTTTTCGGTTCCTTTTCTTTCCTTTCAGCTCTGTGCCCAGGGTCTGAGCAACGTCTCCGGCTATGAGCCCAGCTGGTCCCAGCTCTGGGCCCGCTTCCACTTCCTTCAGCTCGGCGGCCACTACAAGCCCCCACTCTGTCGAGCGAGGGACAGAGTTATTATCATTCTTCCTTTTCGGTTCCCCTTCTTTCCTTTTAGCTGGTAGGCATAATTTGGCTTCAACATTTGTTATAGGCACCGCGAAGCTCATCTGCGCGCCTTTCTTTGGCACATGATCCCCTTTTTGGCTCGTCAGCAGTTGGAGTTTGCTTTTCTGGTGGTGGAGCAGGTTTGGAATGAGCTTTTGCACCTTTCAAAGGTTGTCTAGAAAATAAAGTTGAGGCTGGAGACGGAGTGTTCAACAAAGGGAAGCTGATGAACGCAGCCTTTCGTGAGGCCAGGAAGCTTTACGACTTCAACTGCGCCATCTTTCACGATGTCGACATGCTACCTGGTCCTTTTATGCTTTTTTGTCTTTCTCCTTTCTTTAGACAGAGAGAAGGAATGGTTTCAGAGCACCAAGACAACCGCTACGATTGTCCTGCACAGCCACGTCATCTCGGCTTCGCAGTCAATACGCTCAACTATCAGTTTCTTTTGCCTACATACTAATCTCTTTATGCCCTAGTTACCCAAAATGTTATCCAAAATTTTACCGGAGGCACAGGGCATTTTATGTGAAGAATACTTTCGTATCTTTCTGGTAAAATTTTGAGCGAACCGCTGGCATTCTCTGAGAAATTTGAAGGCTACTGTACAAGTCATTCCTGGGCGGGGCATTCGCCATAGACGTGCGGCAGTTCGAGGCTGGTAACGGGATGCCGAACACGTTCTGGGGCTGGGGCGGGGAGGACGACGCCATCTACTATCGACTCGTACCCCCACACTCCATCCTTCGTTATCCCAATGTCGTCGCCCGCTACACCATGATCAAACACCCCCGAGACAAGGTTCACATTCACAAACCTCCCTCCACTCCTCTTCCACTGCTATTCCTGAGGACTTGGTGCCAGGTATTTGACGCCAAATGCAGGGCAATCCGAGACTGGCGTGCACGAAGGAAGTGGGGGTGAGTATAGGGGAGGTGCGGGAGGCGAAGGCCTGGGACGGGCTGCGGAGTTTGCGGGTGAAAATTCTGCGACGACGGCTTCATCCTCTCTTTGCCTACCTCCTAGTTGATGTCCTAGAGCATGAGATGCAAAACCGCTCCTGCATTCGAAATCCGGCTCTAGACCCAACTATCATTGCTCGTCGTCGTCGCAAACCTACTCCAACACCTCTTTCATCTCCTTCACCTGCTTAGAATGTTCAAGCCTTTCTGTGCCAACCATTGAGGGACAGGTGGAGTATGCAAATTGGAGGTAAAAATGTCATTTGATATGCTGATAAATTTTATTGATTCGCCTAAACGATTCCACAACAATGTGTTCTGCGGCAGCAGAATATGCTATGACAGGCGTAAATTGAGCCATGAGCATAACAGAAAAGGGGGAATTAGCTAGAGAAAGATGGGCGTCTAGGCGGAAAGGCGTAGGAGTAGAGAAGGCTTCCATCGCCTTTCAAGAAGCGAAACTCGGCTGCTGTGCTGTTGAGACTGGCGGAGACGAAGCCGCCTCTTGTCAGGCCAAGCTTCCCTAGCACCGAGCTACTGTCAGGGTAGTGAAACTGCAGCGAGCCTAAACCAAACTTGTTTTTGTCCAACTCGCCTGAGGAGGACGGATTGAAGGGAAGGAACCCTGTGGAACGGCGCTCTTGTGCCGCTTGGAGGCGTCAAGATAGCCACCGGCGCCTGAGACTATGTAGCTCACTGTTGAGTCGTTGGCCGCATGCCTCAGGTGCTTGAAAGACCAAAATGCTCATGAAGCAGTGGAGCAGAGCAATGAGGTCACCTGAAGGCAGTGATCATGGCCGCTGATGTAGGCGGAGACTTTGTAGCGGTGCAGGAGGGGACGCAGCCTTTGGAGCAGGCACTCGGTGGGCCCATGCTCTGCTATGGACCAGACAGGGTAGTGTCCGACCACGAAAAGGTAGTCCGATTTCCCCCTGCAGACTGGGGAGCATGAGGGGATGAAGCGGAGAAGCATGGTAGAACGAGAGCGCAGCGAGTTGCTGCTCGATCCAGAGCCACTGGCGATTGGCCTTGGTGATGTTGGCTGGGCCTTGTGGAGGGAAGCTGCGGGTGACGAGGTAGTTGAGGACGCTGCTGAAGGTGAGGTCCTTCGTGTTCCCGCACAGCTCCACCGTGTCTATCATCACGAAGTCTGCGCGCAGTCCGTCTGCCAGCTCGTAGGAAATGCTATAGTACAGGCTCGGGTAAACCCTTAATTTAATCAGGCTGGACGAGAATTAGATGGATAAAGTAATTGAAAACCATCGACTGCTGCGCTGAGTATAGGCGATTTGTGCGGTGATGTTCCCGTAATGGTCATGGTTGCCGCCCAGGACGTACCAGGGCATGCGCAAGGACGCCGATGTGTACACATCTTCGAACGTTTCCTCAATTGGGGAAACTAAAGTTGCCTCGTTTTTTGCTGACCAGCAGACCTTGAACCGCTCGTCATAGACGGAATGGACGCCAGTATAATAAAAGTTGTCGCCAATAGCAAGAAGGAACTGAGTGTCCTGCTCAGAACCGAGGCTCCCCAATGTTCCAGCTACAGTGGACTGTGCGTAGGTGTAGTAGGGCCAGACTGGGATTCCCCCCCAATCACCTACAAGCCGAACTACATAGAAAAAGCCTTCTCCATTCACCCATAAAGCCGTATCACAGTTAATTAATTGAACTCAGCTACAAAATACATCATGATAGATTATTGCTACCGACAATTTTGAGTCGCAGGAAGGGTACATACCTATAATGAACCATCGGAGTGAATTAGTTGACAATTTGCAAACGTCTCCATCGGTACATCTGCTTGAGGCTGCAAGCTACGTTTTCTCTTGCCTAAACGGAAGAGTATAAAAGAAGTGCGACCCAAACTGCCGACGATGCCAAGGAAAAAGAGCAGGCAAAGTCGTAGCATGGCAAAGAATTCTGCCTGCTTTGACAGATGACGAGCAGTTTGCATACACTTCTTCTTTATCTCACACTTCCCGCTTTCTTCACAATTCCCTTCCCGCCAAAGGTCAACATTTGGTCCGACCCAATATGTACGGCAAGAATATTTGGGCAGGTCATGCAGAAAGCTTTCTTAAGAGATTAGCTAGGCAGGAGCGTATACCTACCAATTCACTGGGAACAGATGCAAGTATGCGGTCCCCCTGACTACGCCCAGTCAAACATGCGAGAGTGTATGTGTGCGGCTGAGTTGAGTCATTTCCTTGCTCTTTTCTTTCTCACTTTGTGACAGAGGACACTGACGTATACAGCGCAAGAGCAAGTAGGTGAAAGAAGGAAGAACTAGGCAGGTGGAGGGGCAGAAAACAGAAGTGATTAATGCACATAGCCCTGCTGGGCTGGGGCATAGGAGCGGGGCTGGTGTTTGGGATAGGCGGGCAGGGAGGGAGCGATGATCTCCTGGGTGCCGCAGGCAGAAGGGCAATAGCCGGCAGGCTCTCCGCCCACGCCCGCGGGTCCAATAGGTCCAGGGGGACCATGCTCTCCTCGCTTGCCCGGAGGACCGGGCGGGCCCTGCGGTCCGATGTAGCCGGGCGGGCCGGGGTTCACGCTGGCGTTCCCGTTGGGTCCGGGTGGGCCTAAAGGAAATGGAAGAATAATTAATGGAAGCATAATTAATGGAAGAATAATTAATGGAAGAATCTTCGCCTTTTGGGCCTCTGGGTCCGGGAGGGCCAGGCGGGCCCTTGATCCCCTTGCCGCCGATCTGAAAGCCAGTAGTGGCTAGGTGATTGAATGAGGGAGGAAGAGGTGTTTAGGCTACGGCATCATCGCCGGGGGGTCCGATGGCTCCGGGCTCTCCGTTGATGCCGGGGTCGCCGGGCTCTCCGGGCTCGCCGACAGAGCCGGGCTTGCCCGGGGCGCCGGGTACGCCGGGGTGCCCTGCCTCGCCCTTCAGTCCCGGTCGCCCGGCCTCGCCCTGGGGTCCTCGAGGACCTGGCGCTCCCGCAGGGCAGATCACACTGCAGCCTCCTTCGTTCTCGAAACAAGAAGAAGGGCAGGCAAAGGGGGAAAAGGCTGACCAGGGGAACTGAGGTTCAGGCTCCAGGCTGACGTCCAGGCCGTCTAGGCCGGGCTTGCCGGGGCGCCCCGGGTGGCCAGGGATGCCCGATTCACCGTCCACGCCCGGCGGCCCGCTGGGACCCGGTGGGCATTCCAGTTTGATGCAGCCTGCATCCACTCCCTTTTGCCCCCTCTAGGATCTAGAAGTGGAGGGTGGAACTGGAGCAGGTGGGTCCACTGCCAGCGATGGCCTCGGAGCCGTAGCCTCCAGCCCCGTACTGCCGCTTCACTCGCTCCGTCCCCTTCTTCTGCTCCTTCCCTGTCTGCACGATCTCCTTCCACAGCTCCTTGCTCTGAGCCTGGAACCCGAAGAAACCATAGCCCATGTTTATCCTTTTTGACGCTGTTGGAGGATTACTCGAAAACGGCTCATGTTGTCGGCAAGACGAAGCTGGGCAGAGTTGAGTGAGAAGTAGAGGGCGGGTATGACGGTGAGAAGGGCCAGGAGACAGAGCCCGCTCAGACCCGCCGCTGCCACAGCCGCTGTTCCCTCCTTCATTCTTTACCAATTCTCTATTCTCCAAAACTGATCCTCCTCCAAGTGTTGCGCCCCTTTTAAAGACCCTGGAGTGTTCTGGTGCGGTGTGAGTGTAAAATGGGTCGGCTGAAGGGCTGCGGGGTCAGTTTCCGTTCTGTCATTCCTATCCACAAACGTCCATGGTCGCGTCGCAGGAGAGGGAAGGGGGGAGGGAGTGTTTGGGGCTGGAGGGAGGAAATGAGATGAGACTATCGCATCAGAAATGTCCTGCTCCGTCCGACTGCCGCAAAGAACGTTGGGTTTTGTACAGCGAAAAGGAAAGAAAGAGGAAGAGAGACTAGAGGAGGATGAGGAGAAGAGGTTGAATGAGTATCGCAGGTGCCTGGACAGGAAAGAGAGGAAGATTCGCTGACTAGACGAGGCGTTGGTTGGTGCTACGACCCGCACTCAAAAAGCAAGCATAGTATTCACCGATTGGAAGGAGTTCATGGGTGGCTTTTGGAGGGTGGGACGATAGATGGGTGAAGATGAGGGAAGGACTAGGTAGTGGGGGATGAAGGGTTTGGGTAGTGTTCATTCCGTGCTTCCACTCTATGGGCGAAGACGATGCCATTCAGCAAACTGGCGGCGAGGATTGCGCCGAACCTAGCAATCGTATTCATAGCCACCTAGCTTGAGGAGGAAGAGGGAGAGTGAACCTGGTCCCAGTGCTGCTTTCCGCTGGTGGATTTCGCTTCGCAGCCGATCATCATGCGACCCATCACCTTCAATCATTGGAGTGGCTGAGATGGGAGTGGGGGTGATGGGAATGGGAGGGAAGGAGGGACTTCGTTCTTGGTGACACGATCCCAGTCCATGACGAGGAACTCGAAGGAGACAGCATCAAGGACGCCGGGGTCAGAGGAAGGGAGGTCGAAGACGAAGCTCTCGTTGTAGACCGGGCTCAGCGTTCGCTTCTTCACATGCGTCTTCTTCTTTCCCACACGCTGCCCGTTGTACAGCATGTACACCTTCACGTACGGATCTGCATACACAAGACCTAGTCGAGGCTGAACAAGGCTGAGTAATGGGAGGGTGTACCAGCAAGGCCGGTGATGTCGAACTTGGGGAGGTTCTTGGCCTTGAGGACGACGGCGGTGAGTTTGTTGGTGGCGGGCTGGAAGCAGAGGGAGACCAGCAGCTCACCCCGCTCCGGACACCCGCTGAACTTCAGCGCTCGGCTGGCCAGCTCCATGCTCATCGACGCCGCCCCTCCACCCTCCAGCGCCTCCACTCCCGACAGCGGACAGATCACCTCACCCAGGATCTCGTCGCTCAAACATTCACCATTCCTTCTCCTACCTCCTTCTCCACTCCAGCCAACCGTGAGTAGCGGTCGAATGCAACGACGACGAAGTGAAGCGTGGTGGAGTTGAGGTGGGCGGGTGTGATGCCGTAGAATGTGAACTCCTCGTCATACACGGGCTCCAATGTTCCGCGCACCACCCGCGTTTTCACCTTAACCCAGCCAGTCTACTCTCCTCTTCCCACCTCAACCTACTCCCAGCTCAACCTTGTGCTGCTTCTCCGGCAGAAGCTGGAGCTTCACGTAGGGGTCCAGCAGCTGTTGTCCGGGGCCCCACAGGTTCGTCGCGCTCACTATCGTCACCTACACGATCACCCTGTTTTTTCAAGGTTACCAAACTCATGAGAGGGCCCGCACCTGGAGTGCATTCTTCTCTGGGTCATAGCGCAGGGCGAAGTTGAGCTGGCCAGCCGCCTTCTTCCCCTCCACGGCAGCCTTTCAATCCCTCTTTCTCCCCCCATTCCAAGAAAGAAGAAAAGTAGGCCAACTTCGGCCTCGCTTCCAGGGATGTTCTTGGCGGGTGGGAGGCCGGCGCCGGGCTGCTCATAGGAGGCCTCCACCGAGGAACCGAAGAGCGAAGAGCTGAGGCTGCTCCCGCCCATCGACGCTTCCCTTTACAGCACACTTGGCTTGTGAGTCGTTAGAGGAGTAGTGGAAGGAAGAAAGACCTGTGAGTGCCGGGTAGAAGGTGTTCGGCGTTGTCGGGGCTCTGGACGGGGGAGGGGGACTTCTTCAGGCCGCCCGGCCCCGCCGCCGTCTTCATCGACATCACCGGCTTCACATCCTGCACCCCACCTTTCTCTTCCAAGTCATTGTTTTCAATTTTGTTCTTTTTTCCATCTTTTCCTTTATACTTTTCCGTGCTTCTAAAACGCGTGGCGAGTTTGTTTTGTATGAGACGACTTTGTCTTGCAGGGCGACCAATACTTTGTTTGAGCCTCTTATTTGTCAAAATCTGTTTGGATTAAGAATGCTCGTGAAAGGGCGCCAGGAAATGTGAGATTATATTTTCGTCATTTTCTCGAGGCGTATTCTGGGTGTTTTCAGATGATAGGAGGTAGGATGAAGGCCAAAATTGGTCTGGCCTTTTTATCGCGCCTGAAAAGGCGTCGACCGCCCCCTCCCCCCCCCTCCCCCAGCCTAACCCCGGCCCCCACTCCCCCGCCTTCCCTCTTTGCCTCGCTGGCTTAAGGGAATGGGCCACCCTCCCTCCCCACCGCTACCTGCTAAAGGCCTTTAAGGATTTGGCCTTAGGGAAGGGAGGGGGGGGGAGAGGGAAAAGAAGGAAGAAAAGCAAGAAGAACGAACTAGGGGCGCGGGGGGGGGCGGGGCCCCCAAAGACAGGAGGGAGAGCCCAGCCCCCACCCACCCCCACCCCCCCCCCCCCCCCCCCCCCCCCCCCCCCCCCCCCCCCCCCCCCCCCCCCCCCCCCCCCCCCCCCCCCCCCCCCCCACCCCCCCCAGTGTTGCCGTTTTTTTATGCCATAATGTGTACATTACAGAATCTTATACAATCCATATAATGTATAGTATTGTATAATTGGCTGATTGTAATGTGAATGTATGTATAATTTTTGAGAGGCCAAAATATGCCTTAATTATGCCATAACTGGGCCTGTTATGGCATAACTGGGCTTGATATGGGCTAGTCATGGGATATCTATGCTCCAGTTTGCATTGTGGGATTTTGCCATGCAACCAATGCATAGATTGCAGAGGTGCAGCAAAGGCTCCAGCTTACTCTGTGCTGTTCGCCATGCAACCAATGCATAGATTGCAGAGGTGCAGCAAAGGCTCCAGCTTACTCTGTGCTGTTCGCCATGCAACCAATGCATAGATTGCAGAGGTGCATCAAAGGCTCCAGCTTACTCTGTGCTGTTCGCCATGCAACCAATGCATAGTTTGCAGAGGTGCAGCAAAGGCTCCAGCTTCTCTGTGCTGTTGGCGTTACGCCGATTTGGCATTACGCCGATATGGCATTACGCCGATTCGGCATTACGCCAAATCGGCGTTACGCCGATTCGGCGTTACGCCATTTCGGCGTTACGCCACATAGATTGCAGAAGTGCAGCAAAGGCTTCAGCTTCTCTGTGCTGTTTGCCATGCAACCAATGCATAGATTGCAAAGGTGCAGCAAAGGCTCCAGCTTCTCTCTGCTGTTCGCCATGCAACCAATGCATAGATTGCAGAGGTGCAGCAAAGGCTTCAGCTTCTCTGTGCTGTTCGCCATGCAACCAATGCATAGATTGCAGAGGTGCAGCAAAGGCTCCAGCTTCTCTGTGCTGTTCGCCATGCAACCAATGCATAGATTGCAGAGGTGCAGCAAAGGCTCCAGCTTACTCTGTGCTGTTCGCCATGCAACCAATGCATAGTTTGCAGAGGTGCAGCAAAGGCTCCAGCTTCTCTGTGCTGTTGGCGTTACGCCGATTTGGCGTTACGCCGATATGGCGTTACGCCGATTCGGCGTTACGCCGATTCGGCGTTACGCCGATTCAGCGTTACGCCGATTCGGCGTTACGCCATTTCAGCGTTACGCCATTTAGGCGTTACGCCATTTCGGCGTTACGCCACATAGATTGCAGAAGTGCAGCAAAGGCTTCAGCTTCTCTGTGCTGTTTGCCATGCAACCAATGCATAGATTGCAGAGGTGCATCAAAGGCTCCAGCTTACTCTGTGCTGTTCGCCATGCAACCAATGCATAGTTTGCAGAGGTGCAGCAAAGGCTCCAGCTTCTCTGTGCTGTTGGCGTTACGCCGATTCGGCGTTACGCCGATATGGCGTTACGCCGATTCGGCGTTACGCCGATTCAGCGTTACACCGATTCGGCGTTATGCCATTTCGGCGTTACGCCGTTTAGGCGTTACGCCATTTCGGCGTTACGCCACATAGATTGAAGAAGTGCAGCAAAGGCTTCAGCTTCTCTGTGCTGTTTGCCATGCAACCAATGCATAGATTGCAAAGGTGCAGCAAAGGCTTCAGCTTCTCTCTGTTGTTCGCCATGCAACCAATGCATAGATTGCAGAGGTGCAGCAAAGGCTTCAGCTTCTCTGTGCTGTTCGCCATGCAACCCATGCATAGATTGCAGAGGTGCAGCAAAGGCTCCAGCTTCTCTGTGCTGTTCGCCATGCAACCAATGCATAGATTGCAGAGGTGCAGCAAAGGCTCCAGCTTACTCTGTGCTGTTCGCCATGCAACCAATGCATAGATTGCAGAGGTGCAGCAAAGGCTCCAGCTTACTCTGTGCTGTTCGCCATGCAACCAATGCATAGTTTGCAGAGGTGCAGCAAAGGCTCCAGCTTACTCTGTGCTGTTCGCCATGCAACCAATGCATAGTTTGCAGAGGTGCAGCAAAGGCTCCAGCTTCTCTGTGCTGTTGGCGTTACGCCGATTCGGCGTTACGCCGATATGGCGTTACGCCGATTCGGCGTTACGCCGATTCAGCGTTACGCCGATTCGGCGTTACGCCATTTCGGCGTTACGCCGATTAGGCGTTACGCCATTTCGGCGTTACACCACATAGATTGCAGAAGTGCAGCAAAGGCTTCAGCTTCTCTGTGCTGTTTGCCATGCAACCAATGCATAGATTGCAAAGGTGCAGCAAAGGCTCCAGCTTCTCTCTGCTGTTCGCCATGCAACCAATGCATAGATTGCAGAGGTGCAGCAAAGGCTTCAGCTTCTCTGTGCTGTTCGCCATGCAACCAATGCATAGATTGCAGAGGTGCAGCAAAGGCTCCAGCTTCTCTGTGCTGTTCGCCATGCAACCAATGCATAGATTGCAGAGGTGCAGCAAAGGCTCCAGCTTACTCTGTGCTGTTCGCCATGCAACCAATGCATAGATTGCAGAGGTGCAGCAAAGGCTCCAGCTTACTCTGTGCTGTTCGCCATGCAACCAATGCATAGATTGCAGAGGTGCAGCAAAGGCTCCAGCTTACTCTGTGCTGTTCGCCATGCAACCAATGCATAGATTGCAGAGGTGCAGCAAAGGCTCCAGCTTACTCTGTGCTGTTCGCCATGCAACCAATGCATAGATTGCAGAGGTGCAGCAAAGGCTCCAACTTACTCTGTGCTGTTCGCCATGCAACCAATGCATAGATTGCAGAGGTGCAGCAAAGGCTTCAGCTTCTCTGTGCTGTTGGCGTTACGCCGATTCGGCGTTACGCCGATATGGCGTGACGCCGATTTGGCGTTACGCCGATTCAGCATTACGCCGATTCGGCGTTACGCCATTTCGGCGTTACGCCGTTTAGGCGTTACGCCATTTCGGCGTTATGCCACATAGATTGCAGAAGTGCAGCAAAGGCTTCAGCTTCTCTGTGCTGTTTGCCATGCAACCAATGCATAGATTGCAAAGGTGCAGCAAAGGCTCCAGCTTCTCTCTGCTGTTCGCCATGCAACCAATGCATAGATTGCAGAGGTGCAGCAAAGGCTCCAGCTTCTCTGTGCTGTTTGCCGTTTAGTGTAAAAAAAATGGTTATTCTCAATGTATAATAGACAATAATACAATATCCCATATTGTTTAACCCATAATATTGTATGTATAACGGGACTTATACCATATTCTAATGTGAATGTATGTATATTTTTCGGGACCCCTGTATTGTAATGTGAATGTATGTATAATTTTTGAAAAAAACGGCAACACTGCCCGGAAGCCAAGGCAAAAGAAGGAAAGAAAGTCCCTCAGTCCCTTCCTCGTCCACAACAAGCTTGTTTCATCCCCCTCCCCCCTGAGAGTGGAGGGAGGCGCTGCGGGGGGAGCAAAAACTCAAGGCCGCTCCAGTCTCTCGGCTTTCAGGCGACGGAAATATGGAAATCCTGCTCTCTCCCAACGCTCCTATTTCTTTCTCCTCCAAGGGCTGGCGGCCATAAGCGCTCCTATTGCAAACCTCCCCATCACTGCCTATCGCTGGCCATTCTCCTGGGAGCTTCAGTCCTCATCCATCCGCTGGCACCCAAGCATGGCCAGAAAAAATCGAAAATCCAGAAAAAAAGCACAGGCTGCTGGATGGGAAAGGACAGGGCGCGGCATTGGCGCAAAAAGACAGCTGAGATCAATGAGCCCAGGGAATGACGAAGCAGGCCTGCCTCCCTGCATGCATGTCAAATGTGAGTACGCCTTCTCGCCCTGCCTCTATCATCATTATTCATTGAAGCAGTTTTGGCGCCTGAATGCAAGAGGGTAAAAAGAGAATTGACGTGAGAGGAAACCTTAGGCAGGAGGAACTGCTTGAGGTTGGAGTGGTCCAGGCGTCGACTGCGAGAACGGCGACGGACGGCCAGACCCACCAGCAGGACCACCAGACCCAGTCCCACCACCGCTCCCACCACCGCTGCCATCAGCACCGCCGCTGTTCCTGTAGAATATCGGCTTTTGCTTTTCACTTCACCCGCTTTACACCTCCTTTACCGCCCTCCTGTCGCTCATTCAAGGTCAGGCACCAGTCAGGGAGGAAAGGAGATTGCATTTGACAGCCAGTTTGCGACATCACGCTCGCTAGTGCTCAATTCCTCGATTCATCATATGCCCACTAAAGTCTATTTTGCATATTCGACTTCTTTATTCCGCCACGCGAAACCTTGCTTAAAAACAGTGCAAAGCTACGGGTTGGCCGGTTAATAGTCCATCAGTTCAAATTAAACAATAGTAACGTTACTCTACCTTTAATCTTTAAAATGTGCCCTTTTATTCATTAACCAAAAATTTTGCCTAGAACAGATTAAACGCCCCGATTGAGCTAAACTGAGGCCGACTAATGTGCCGCCGTTTTCGTCTCCTATGCGTTAAGTAATCAAGATAATGATGCACGCGATCTGCCCTTTTCCTGCGCCCTGCTCATATGAGCATAGGTTACTTTTTGCAACGTAGGCTGGGACTCTATTGCGTGGATGAAGGGGTGCTGTTGTACGCAGCGGAGCAATGGCCATGGCGACAAGAGAATGGAGGATAAAAGGGAACAGAAAGAACCCTGGTCAGCGCCGCCGGCGAAGAAGGAGGACATGGGTGCTCGCTTCCGTATGTCCATCATGCTTGAGTAGCACGCTTGGCGTCGCTTTCTTCAAATCACAGGCTAAGAGCCCCTTTCCCGAAGGAAAGAGTGGAAGTGAGCTCCGCTCCCGTCCTCAGCAGAAAGCCTCCCTCACCCCTCCCCTCCCCCTCCATGCCCTCACTCACTTCCCCTTCTTCTTCTCCCCCCGTCTGCCTCCCCTCCTCTTCCCCTGCCTCCCTCGATCGATATCACACGCGTGGCCTGGCCCCCTGAAGGCGTTTGCACCCAGAGTGGCCGCCCCTCTCCCTCCCTCCCTCCCGTCCCCATTCTTTCCAAGCCTTCGTTTCATGTCCGCGCCACTCCCTCGCTTCCAGCCAATTTTCCCCACCTCTCGCCTACCTTCCCAGTTTCCCACCAGCCTGTCAATTGCAGCCTCCCTCTTCCTACCCTCTGCCTCCCTTGCCATTGCCATTCCTTTCCTCTTTCAACCTCCTAATTGGTCTGGCTATAGCCATTCTTTGCTTCTCCTGCTCCAGCTGCCTTGAGCGGTTGGGACAGGATAGTTTTTGGGGGCAATGAGGTTTGAGGGCAGTGAGGCAGGGCGATGGGCAGATGTTTCCGGGCGGCAATAGAGTTAGCATTAGCAAACTGGCCTTCCAGTAAGGAGGAGGGAGAGGGAACGCAATTTGAGCAGGCCAATGAAATGGGCTCAAGGCGGGGAGAGGCTCTGACGTCAGTGGATGGAGGGAGGAGAGGGGAGTTCTGCTGCTGACTCTCTGTCCGCCATGCACGTGGGAGGCGGCGGCGCCAGCTAAAACACCCCCGTCACCCCTGAAACACCCCGCCTCCTTCCCCGCCGCCCTTCTTGCCTCCCACAGTCTCTCAAGCCTCTCCTCTTCCTCCTCCCCCCTCATCCTGCACTCTATCATTTGCCTGCAATTGTCACACCAGCTCCATTCTCGCGTGCAAAACAAGTATCCATTAGCTAGATAGCCAAATGGAGGCACCCAAAGCATCCTAAAGGAGTTCAACAAGCAATCCTACCGACCAGAATAGCAAAGCCTTTTTGCAAACAAATGGAATTAGAGATCACTTTCGAGCTCAGCGAGCCAAACGGTGGCAAAACGTGGCCATATTTGGGCAGTAAGAAAACTAATCCAGAAATACAAAGCCACATTGAAGTGGCAGCCTTATCGAAAGAAATAATCAGGTGTATTAATGCAACCGGAACCGTAGTGATTGAAAATAAGGCAAAAACATTCCAGCGACAATGCGTTTAAGAGGAGATATGAGATGAGGTGAGAGTAGGAGAGATGAGCGTGAATCAAAGACCGGGCAATGGTTCTGGCAACAAGCCTTCGATGCTTCTGCGGCCTCTGCGAGCTGGCTTTCCACCTTCCGATTTCCGCATCTGAGCTCGCTGATTCCCGAACCAAGTGCTCACCTATCATTATTACCCAATTTTATTTCCTGTCAGAGATCCTAGTTTGCTTTAAAGGCTGAGTGCTTGAAAGACCACCATCTCCGATTTCTCTGATTATTTTTTCATAATTAAGGAATGTTATGGTGAGTTTGCAAAATTAAGCATATTTTTGAATAAAAAAATCGAGAGAAAAAATCACGAAGTTTCCAATGCTGTGACATGGTATGAGTGCAGAAAAAACAAGGTATTCTCGGCTGTTGCCAAGATGCGCGGCCTTTGTTCCAGATAATAAGCTAAGCAATTCCTTTTAACTGCTTTAAGATACTGCCGCAGCAAACGTATCTGCCAAATCTAAGCTGACTTTATTGAAAAACCAGTAATTTATGGATGTTCGAATTTTTGAAACATCAAGATTTTAGGTTTTTGACTATAAATCAAGAAATAATAAATGTGTCGAAAAATTCTATTATCAACTTCAATATATCACCATTAGAGACGTACATGCCAAAATTCAACTGATTTCATTGAAAAACCATTGATTTATGGATGTTCAAATTTTTGAAACATCAAGAATTTAGGTTTTTGTCCATAAACTGAGAAATAACAAATATTTCGGAAATTCCTTTCGCCAGCTTCAAGATAGCACCTCGACGGACGTATCTGCCTAAAATCAGCCAATTTCATTGAAAAACCAGTGATTTATGAATTTTCGTACTTTGAAACATCAAAAAATTGAGTTTTGGGCAAAAATCGAAAAATTACGTCAAGCCCAAAAAATGGCCTAGAGATATCACCCAGGCGGACTTTCATGCAAAAAATCAGCCAATTTCGTTGAAAAACCAGTGATTTATGAATTTTCGTACTTTGAAACATCAAAAATTTGGGTTTTGGGCGAAAAACGCAAAATTACGTCAAGCGCAAAAAATGGCCTGGAGATACCACCCAGTCGGACCTTCATGCAAAAAATCAGCCAATTTCGTTGAAAAACCGCGGAGGCCCGCCCCCGGAAAGACACATATATATATATGCGGACAGACGGACGCAAAAATGGGGTAACTGGTTAAGCTGGCCTTGGCCGCCCGCCGCTTCGGGCAGGGCGCCAGAGCTCCTCCGGCCTCCGGGCACGGGTGCGCCACGGCCCCTACGCTTCGCCTAGCATGCTTCGCATGCCAGGCTACGCTCCGTGGCCTCCGCACCCATGCCCTCCGGCCTCCGGAGCTCTGACTGCCCTGCCCTCCGCGGCAGGCGGCCTGCGGGCGCGCAAAAATCCTTAACAAACGGGGACATCTTCTCCTATTTTCTGCCAT
>JASANA010008942.1:0-35358 GCA_030248095.1 Ptycholaimellus sp. GST1_10
GAGAGCGGCATCAAGATCTGGAATGGCTGTCAATCTTCGCCCGCTCACTTTCTCCATTCCGCATCTGCCCCCCTCCACATCCAACAACGCCTGCAACCATTCCTTCCATCCATTCCATTTCTCCTAGTGTAGTGTAGTGCATTTATTCTTTCCATACTTTGAGGCGTTAGGCTAATGTTGACGCCCCTGGCCAAATGAAACGCATTGGATGGCTTAGTTCCCGCAGAAGACTTGATTGCATTCAAATAGGCAAGGCAGTGGAGATTGCTGCAGCGGAGAGAGCGGCATCAAGATCTGGAATGGCTGTCAATCTTCGCCCGCTCACTTTCTCCATTCCGCATCTGCCCCCCTCCACATCCAACAACGCCTGCAACCATTCCTACCATCCATTCCATTTCTCGTAGTGTAGTTATTCTTCTTTCCATACTTTGAGGCCTATAAACCAATTTCCACTCCTGATCTAAGCGAGAGCTGGCCTGACAAAATGAATGCTGGTAGAAACTTGCCTGCATGCCGGGCTGCGGCGTGCCTTCCTCCAGCTCCAGCACATGGCCGCCCAGGACCAGCTGGACCTCAAACTCCTCATTCCCTTCTCCCTCCTCCTCCCGCCCTCCTCCTGCTTACTCGTCCCGATCGCAGCAGGCGCAGTTTGCCCACGCGGCCTTGGCCCAAGGCCTGGGCGGCGTGCTGCGGCTCCTGCTCAGCCTCCTCTCCCTCCTCCCCCGGCTCCGTCTTCACCTTCACTCCCTGCAGTCCAGTCAGTTCCCAGCTCATCTCTGGCCAGTCCCAGCCCTAGACCTGATCCTCTGCTGCCTCGCGGCCGCTGCCTTGTGCTTCGGGGCCCCCCAGCATGAGCTCGGAGAGGACGCTGGGCAGCTGGACCAGCATCGCCTCACTGCTCCCGCCGCTCTCCACCAGGTCCTGGGCAGGTGTGGATGGAATTGAGGGATTTGAGGGGAGGGGGAAGGAGTGCCTGGAAGTAGCTGGCTAGGCTGAGGCCGGGCTCTGGCTTTACCTGCTCCAATCGGCCGCTCTGCACCGCTGCCAGCGGCTGCAGCTCCCCTTCGCGAAGGTCCGACAGGAACTAGGGCAGCCGCAGACGATTTCACTCAAGCCTTGCTAGCTGGATAGGAGCACCTTTTTGCGGTCCAGCAGAGCCGCCAGACGCTCCTCCTCCTCGTCGCTGGCCACCTCCACCACCGTCTGTGTTATTCTACGACATCCTCATCACCTCCATTTGCTTCCTCATAGGCTTACTCGGGAGCCGCCTGGCAAAGCTTCCAGTTTCACTCGCCCGCCGCCGTCTCCACCGCCTCCGCCGCCTGATGAAGCTGGAATAGGCTGTTGAGGGTCACAGAGGGCTGATTGGTGGCAGGGAAGGAACCGTCAGCATTGCGCCGATACGTGGGGGCGGAGGCCTCGAAAATGCCGGCATCCTGGACCAGTGTCTGCCTTTTCCCGTCACCCCGTCCGCCGCGTCCCCTTCCTGTACCGCCCAAATGTTTGATTCCAGCCTGCTCTCAGGCGCCAAGGAGGAATAGAGCAGGAGACCTCGAGCACGGCCTTTGCCACGGCCGCGGTGGGAGCGACTGCTTTCGCTGCCTTCGCTGGAGCCGGGCTCTGAGCGCTTCCCGGCAGCTGCCAGGTTGGGCGTGAACTTCCGTCCGCCGCGACCGCGCCCAGACATGGCTGGAAGTTGGGGGAACGTTTTTTGGCGTTTTTTGGGGATGGGGAACCGAAAAAATGACTATATGTGAGAAATGCTTGTGAGAAATGAATTGAGCTGCAAATTTATACACTCACCAAGGAGGGATGGACCTATTTACATACAACATTTAACTCTCTAGCCTGAGAAATATATGTTCAAGGTTATTATTTAATTTTATTCTAATTTAATTTAGTGAATTTAATTTAGTCTAAAAATTTAAGGTATTTAATTTAGTCAAAAAATCCAAGATTAGCAAAATTTATAACAGACATAAAAATTTAACAAAAAGTTTCTCTTTGTCCGCCATTTCATCTCTTTTTGAAGTATGCTTGCTCAGCTGCTGTCCTGAGGTCGGCTTGATGTCTGTTTGTGTTTTTGCAGGAGAAAAGTTTATTTTGATAAAATTGGCCATCTGTCGTGGACAAAATACTCGTAGGAAAGAAAGAAGGAAGCAGGGGCGGGCAAAACACGGGAA
Source organism: Ptycholaimellus sp. GST1_10 (assembly GCA_030248095.1). Taxonomy (NCBI): domain Eukaryota; kingdom Metazoa; phylum Nematoda; class Chromadorea; order Chromadorida; family Chromadoridae; genus Ptycholaimellus; species Ptycholaimellus sp. GST1_10. The sequence goes on from JASANA010008942.1 coordinate 2,184, forward strand.
GCAAAGCTGAACTGGGGAGACTGCCATGAGTGGGAAATTCGCACCCTCTCGCAGCAGGAATACCATGTCACAGATTGGGAGCATTGCTCAGATAGGAAGTGAAGTCAATACGCGCACAATCAGTCCCACTCACTGCTCACACAATAGTAGCCAGGCTCTATTTTCTCTCTCTCTATACACCGCCCAATAAGGGCAGTCCAATCCTGCTCACCTCAGCTACACTTTCCATCTCTGCGCTGCTGGGAAACAATACTGTCTAGGCCGTAAATGCTATGTGGGGAACTGGTAGCAGTAGTAGGTAGGTAGAGCAGTAGCTGCTGTTCTGAAGGAGCAGGGAGAAAGGAAGGCTTCGCACAATACGCCTGTCTCAAGCCCGTAGTATGAGGTTGACATAGAATTGAGGCCTCTTCTCTCAGCGAGGGGAGGGGCAGGCCAGAAGCAGATTGTAAGGCTGTGAAAGGGGAGGAGGGCTCTCAGAGATGTGCAGGGGGCAGAGAAAGAGGCTGAGCCTCGCCAGTGGTGGCGGCAGCCACATAGGCGGCATCGAAGTCAGCCACGCGGCTCTTGATGACGCAGAGCTTGGCCCGCAGGCGACGGTGCTTGGCTACCGTCTCCGCGTAGACGGGATTGCCGTTGCACAGCTGGTACAGGCGCTTGATCTCCTTGTCGATCTGCACAGAAGGGCTCATTCAGATTGGGCATGGGAGTGGATGAGGGAGGGAGTGTGAAATGGGTGTGGGTGGGTGAAGGGGGCAATTACAGGAGCTCGTTGGCTTTCGTCCAAAGCCTTCTCTCGCTTCATTTCGAGGCGCTCGAATTTCTTGGCCACTTTCTTGCAGTCCGTGTAGGCGCGCATATACTCCTCGTACTCCTCTGCACATCCCAGCCAGAAGCTTTTATCTCGGAGGTCAAGGAAGAATAGGAAGAAAAAAGAAGACCGCTGAATATGGCGGCATAGCGGCGGCGGGTGTTGATGTCGGCGGGGTCGCGGATGGGCGGGTAGAGGCCCTCGAAGTCCTCCATGCTATCCTCCGCCGATGGCTGCTGGTTCTCGCTGCCAGCCGCTGCGGGGGCCTCCGATTTCTTCTCCTTCCATTCCCGCCGCTCCTTTGCTTCTCTCACGCTCTCCTCCGAGCCGGAGGTCGGCATTGTTTTGATCTTTCTGCAATCGAATTCTAGCCTTCTGATACGCTTCTTCGTTAACATTTTTGGACAATTTTTCTGAATTATAATGTATTTAAAGATGGTTGATTTTCTGAAATGGACAAACTAGCGCAAAAATTAAAATTCCATTTTTTCATAGCTCATCCATCTTGCGACACAAGTTGTACCTGGTTATCTAAAGCAAATAGGTGGAGACAGAAACAATAATCTATACCGGGCTCAGGAACGTGGACAGGCTTGTGAGCAATGCGTCGAATGGGCGGCTGTGGCGGTGGCGGCATGGGCTCATCCGGAGGGGAGGCTGGGGCGGCGAGAGGCTGTGGGGGAGGAGTGGCGGGAGGAGGAGGAGCAGGGTTGGGAGCGTTGAGTGGCCGCCGGGCAGCCTCGTCCGCGGCCTTGGCGCGGCCGCCGCTGGGGACGGCCGTCTTATCCTTCGCCCGGCACGTGGTCGGGTCCAGGGACTGCCGCTCTGCTGGACCCTCCAGCACTCGTTGAATCTGGAAAGCCAGCTGTCAAAGTTATTGAAAGCGAGTCAGAATGAGCTGCACATCGGCTAGCCAGCTGACTATATTGATTTGGGCATGTCTTTCGGTTTCAAAAAATTGGAAATTTGATAATTTTTTGCAGTTTGAAATGTCCTTGAAACACGCAAGGCCTCAGTAGGGCGGCCAAAGGTGAACCTTTCTTTTGTCGAAGCCAGTAAGTCCGGGCCAGGCGAGATCCAGTTCTTTGTAGAAGTCTTCATGGAGACCAAATTCTCGCCCGCCGCCGGCCGCCGATCGATGCCTGGCCACCTCGCGCAGAATCTCCTTCATCTCTTCCAGGGACACCTAAAGCTTCCTTGAGCCTCTCTGGGCATTCTCTTGCAAATCCAGGGAACCTTGGCCTGAGGGGTTTGCTGATTGAGTCGGTGGAGAAGGTCCTCCTGGCTTTGATAGCGCAGGACGAGGAGGTGGAGCAGGCGAGCACGCAGTGGCCGACTGGCGAAGTCAAAACCCCCGCTGGAAGACCCGCTTGAGCCTCCGTTCCGCCCATCGCTTCTTGGATGCACCCTCAATCACCCACCCTCATTTATATCCTCCTCATTTATTGGTCAATCATTTCCTTGCCGGGAGAGCAGAGGGTGGGAACCTGCTCTTCTCAATGCGGGCAAGTAGGGCATGGGGCTTGGCGTGTTTGTGGAGGACTTCCTTGCCCTTGCGCGCATTCTCCTCCTCCGCCAACGCCTTGGCTCTGGCTCGCGTGTTCTCAAAGCTGTCCTCAGTGGCAGCTACCTGCACAACACTTTCTTTCATTGTATTGCTTTCTTACTCCCATATTGCTTTCGCCGCCTTTCTCTCTCATTTGCATCAGTTCCTTTTTTCTCCCCTATTCCCTCTGGAGCTGGTGTGAATAGGAGGTGGTGAGTAAAGAAAAAAAGCGCCCTGTCTAGACGCATGTTTCCTTTTGAGACAATAAGAATCTCATATCTTGTTCTATGAGAAAAAAAAAAAAAAGCCTGCCCCCATTTTCCTGCTCCCTCGCCCATTCAGCAGCTCCCCCCAAGACTGGCGGTGTGTCTATGGAGTGGGGCTTTCAGCAGAGTCTGTGCAAAAAAGGGCAGCCTCAGCGAATGGGGGGGGGGGTGGGTGGGGTGGAGGAGGTGTTTATTTGCCCCTCTTTTCGCACCTCTCAGCCAAGGTCTCTCTCCTCTCTTTCTCTCAGCATCAGACTCCCGCAGCCGCTGTTTTTTGCGTCCCTGCACACACACAGAGATCCCTTCTGGGGTGGGAGTGTGACCAACCGCCCCTCCGTTGTAATTGCCTAGCGAGGAGGGGAAAGGGCGATCCCTTCTATCTCTATTTACCACCACATTCCTCCTACCCCCACCCTCCCACTTTCGCAACATTCCCCCGCCTCACCTGCCCCCCTTTTCTACACAGTAATACTCCCCATCAGCACGCATTGTACCAGGGAAGGAAGGAAAATGGGGGGCTGGGAGATGGTGTCCTGAACTAATAGCAGCTGGAGTGCAAAACAAGGCTAGCTGCTATCCACCGAGTGCATGAAGGAGGGGTGGGAAAAGATGGGAATCTAGAGATGACTAGGCAAGTTAGAGGGCGCATTAGAGATGAACTGGGGCTTTCCGCGGCAATAATGCGCCCAATTATCGCCTGCCTCTGTCACCATCACTCTCACATTTTATGACCCAAATGGTCGGATGAGGGCTCAAAAAAGGAATGTGGGCGAAAATGAGATGTTTCTCGCAAATGCAGAATAAGAGTTTGACATGGATGAGATGAAGCTGACCTGTAAACGGTGCGAGGGTCTGGTGAATCGACTGGCAGCCGTGAGCAATCCTTGGGCATCATCCTGCGTCTGGGCTACATCCAAAGCACCCCCGCCCAATGCCAGTGCTTCCAGACTGCAGGCCAAACCCCAGTTCACCAGACAGGAGTGCCAGCAATGTTGGATTGAGAACGAACTTCATCTTGAAAGCCGTCTGACCGATGATGAGGGAGCCGGTGTGGCCAGGGCCGCTGGGCATAGCCAGGCTGCACTCCACCCGGCCCCAGCTCGCCTCTCGGATGGCCTGGGAAGGACAGATATAGGGCTGGGAGGGATAAGGAAAAGGAGGGCCTGGACCTTGATGGCAGACTCGGTGAGTTTGATGGGCATGACTATCTGCCGTCGCTCACTGGGCCGCAGCTGGACCAGATGCCGCTGCGGTTCTGGACTCTCTGCCATCTCTCCTCTACACCCCCTATGTACAGCACCTTCAAAACACCTCCTCCTCCTCTTTTCTGACGCGAGGCTCGGACACGGAACTGACTGCGCAAACAGACGCGCAAGCCTAGACGAGTCGAAACCTTAACGAATGCATCCGCAAAGGCAGGCAGCGGGAAAGCTTGCGCGCGGAAACTGTTGGCTAAGGGGACAATGGCAGAGCCTAGGCAGACGCTTAGAATGCTAAATTGAAGGCCACCGAATGAGAGCTTAGACACAGCTTGCGCCGGAGAACAAAAGAACACCCAATCCCCACGTGGCTCACAGCTTTCAAGCTCAATTTGGCGCTATAATGGAAATTTTGCTTCACAACGAAGCATTTTAGCAGCAGCACCTATGTCTAGTCAAAACATGACAAGGATATAGAAAAGGCCTAAATAAGTCTAAAAGACGAAATGGCAAGGTCTGCTGTTTAGTCAAAGTGTCTGGGTGAAGCGACTGAAAGTGGAGAGGGAGACAGGCTTATCAGTGACTCCTTCCAGGAATGAGAGGCCCGGAAAACAAGTCCCTAGCCCAAGCTGGCCGGACTCAGAAGACGGAAGGTGGGCGAATGTGCAGAGGTGGTTTGAGAGGAGTGGTGGAGGAGGGGCGGGGGGTGGAGCGATGGTGGAGGGAGGGAGGGACTGGCTGTGTGCGTGCGTGCAAGGCGAGAGAGAGCAGGAGAGGAGGACAAACGAGCAGAGGGAGGACTGGGGGCCGCCGCTGCTTCTGCTCTGCCTGCAATTGGTGCGGAAAATGGCCATGCACACTGCTCCGCTGTGTGCGTGTGTGTCTGGCCAATCTGCCTCCTAACAACTCCCACGCACACTCTCACTCACCAACTCCCCGCACTCAGCAGCTCAGCCTCACAGATGCACTGGGCTCTTTCACTCTTTCTCTCTCCCTCCACTACCCTCCTCTCCACACTCCTCTCTACCACCACCACCTCTCCCTCCCTCCACCCTCACAACATCTCCGCCCCGCACACACCCAGCCCCTCCCTTTTCCCACCAGTCTTGCGCACTTTCCTTCCTCCAGGCTAGAGCCGGCCTCTCCCGCGCATGCAAATCATGGCCTTTGATTTCATTTTCCATTCGAAGAATGATGACGTTTCCTTAGCCATGGGAGTGATGAAAATAAAGCAGCCTAATGGGTTTTAGCTAAATGACTGTCAATTATTTCGTTCCCAAACATCAATCTCATCTCTTTTATACACGTCTTTCATTGCTTCCTCGCAAAAACTAACCATCCTTAACTTGTCTACTGATTCTACTAATTTTTTAGAAGAAATATAACGAAAATTTAGTTGAAGTCTATAAATATTATCAGTATCACCCTAAAGCTACATGGCATCACTTTAATCCGCAGTTGGTAAAGGGTAAATAAAAAATTCTTGGCCTAACGAATGCGCGTGCCTTCGATTGCGTGAATGAATAAATGTTGCATTAGCTGCCACGATTATTCCCAGCCAAAGGAACTATATGCCTAACAATTAGGGCTTCTGGCCATTCGAAAAAAACTTTGTTGGCGATTCAAACACAGTATTGTCTTTACAACAACAAAAGGTCAGGCGCAGTGGCGCTTAGATTCACTCTCTGTAGAGATGCCAAGAGATCTTACAAAAAGACAAATTTAGATTTTTTGCGTTTTTGCGCGGCCGCAGGCCGCCTGCCGCGGAGGGCAGGGCAGTCAGAGCTCCGGAGGCCGGAGGGCATGGGTGCGGAGGCCCCGGAGCGTAGCCTAGCATGCGAAGCATGCTAGGCGAAGCGAAGGGGCCGTAGCACCCGTGCCCGGAGGCCGGAGGAGCTCTGGCGCCCTGCCCGAAGCGGCGGGCGGCCAAGGCCAGCTTAAGCAGTTACCCCATTTTTGCGTCCGTCTGTCCGCATATCCAGAATATGAATGCTAAGCCTTGTCCGTTACGAGATAACTTCGCGCAAGCCCAATTCAGTAGCTGCATGGGAAGTGAGAACATTTTTGGGTAAATCGGGGGCGCTGAACAAGAATATGTTTTTGGCAGCTTGCTCCAATCACGGGAATGTGCTTAAAACGTTGAAAATGTGAGTTTTTTCAATGTTTTCCATCTGCGCAGTTTTGGAAAGCTACCCAATCTGACAAAGTTTTAGTCGTTACAAATAAATTTCTATGTAGTTTTTCAAACCAGTCACTCATAGGCGACCCATCCTCATTTGAGTGGGGTGCCTAATCTTTGAAGTCCCTCGAGGACAGCCATGTGTTTGCTGTTGCATTCATTTGGTGTGGCTGTAACTTGGCCTCTGGGAGTGGGTTTCTAAATAAGTCAATAGACCAAAAAAGAGGCTAATTCATGAAAAAAGCTGAGCACCCGTGCAGCGGGAACCATGCAGCCCAAATCTCAAGCCATCGCCATCATGCACTCTTCATGTTAGCTTTTTAGTCAAGGTCTCCCCGGCATTTGCTTATAGCAATAGTAATGCACTAATTTAGTTAACACTAAGGTAAATATCAGTTTCCTTAGCTTGCTGAATATTGCATTGAATAATTCCATTGAATGAAGCGGAATTGATGGGAGCAAAATAAAATGTCAAAATAAAAATAATGGAAAGGCTAAAAATTGATTTTACAATGATTAAAAAATTAATTAAAGATTAAAATTAATTAATGACTAAAAAATAAAAAAAAATATTCATACAGTGTGGAAAACCTGATAGAATTAAAATGGTACGATATAAATGAAAGATTAGTGAAATATAAATTTGAAACAAAATATAGTTGAAATATACGAAACAAAGGAAAAATAAATAAGAAAAGTTAAATCTAAACAAACATTTAGACAAATTGCCAGTTGCAATGTCTTTGAAATAAATTTGAATAGAAGGAAAAATCAATTACCTCAACAAAGAACAAAAATCATACAAACTATGACCTACAAACTTATACTGACAATAAAAAAATTAGAGATTATATTTAGAAAAATTAAATTAATATTTATGATGAAATAACGTAGAAAATGTATAAGAAAGAATGTAAGTTAAGGATAAATACTATTCAGGTTAACGATACTTATTTGCAAAAAGAATAAATAAGAACCAGAACAAATGACCACGAATAATATATTAAAAATTTAAACAAGATAGAAAAAAGAACCAAAAAAGTCGGGAAAGTTTAAATATATAAATTCAAAATATAAATCAACAACAAGGTATTATCGGCTATCGCCAAGATGCGCGGCCTTTGTTCCAGTACAAGTAATAACCACTAGCTACGTTACAAAACTTTTCAATTCGCATGGTTGATACGTACCTGCCAAAAATTAGCTGATTTCATTGAAAAACAATGGATTTATGCATGTTCAAATTTTTGAAACATCAAGATTTTGGGTTTTTGTCTATAAATCAAGATAAAATAAATATTTCAATAAATCCTTTTGCCAGCTTTAAGATATTACTTTGATGGATGTACCTGCCAAAAATCAGCTGATTTCATTGAAAAACAATGGATTTATGCATGTTCAAATTTTTGAAACATCAAGATTTTGGGTTTTTGTCTATAAATCAAGATATAATAATTATTTCGAAAATTCCTTTTGCCAGCTTCAAGATATTACTTTGACGGACGTACCTGCCAAAATTCAGCTAATTTCATTGAAAAACCAGTGATTTATGAATTTTCATATTTTGAAACATCAAAAAATTGAGTTTTGGGCAAAAATCGAAAAATTACGTCCATCGCAAAAAATGGCCTGGAGATACCACCCAGGCGGACCTTCATGCAAAAAATTAGCCAATTTCATTGAAAAACCGCGGAGTACGGGCCCGGGACAGACATATATATATCTTATATAATACGGGTGATGCAATTTTCAGGATGGCCTTGGCGCCATATGGATTCTAAACCAATCCTGGCACATGATAGCTTTTTGGATAGATCTCAGTGAGTTCCCCAAAATATGTAGGGAAGTCCTCGCCATTTTTCGATTGAAAAAAATTATGATTGAAAACGTTCTCAATTTTGGTCATTTTTCACTTTGAAACCTGCTTGCTCATTCAATTTTTGACTTTTCTTGTCCATAATATAAAAGCTGAGACGTGTCCGTAGCGTGAGCATGCCGCGCAGTCCGAATTCAAGCTGGATCTTGCATATTAGGAGCTTATAGTGTAAATCGTGGCCGGGGAACACGATGGCGTTATAACCAGCTTGATCCGATCACAGGAATGTGCTTAAAACATCAATAGTTTGAGTAAAATGGCCATTTTGGAGGGTTTTACGTGCATATCTTTTGCCTGGAATTGAATTTCGCGATGCAGTTTGTTGCATTCAATAGATATTAACTTTACCTGCAAAATGGCATTGGAATTTTTGAAATCGGTTGAGAATTGGCTGAGCTACATCAAAAACAAATTTTAGCTAATAAGCCTTTCTGGCGGTCTACCCAGGACTCCAATGTTTCAGTAAATATTGAACTAAGCTATGACAGGATGGTTTATTCAGCAGTCTGCGTCTGTTGAGGCCTAACAGGCTGGCTTGATTTTGGCATGTCTGGAGTTGGCTATGTGCGCCGCAGGCCAATACCATACTAGTCACCATATATAAAGCAGGAGCCTGTCCTGTTAGTGGACACGGCGCGCACTCCAACTACAGCAGCTGCAGGGGAAGTTAAGATGTTTTTGGGTAAATCAGGGCCAGAGAACACGATGGAGGTGGTGAGAGCTTGCACCGATCACGGGAAAGTGCTTAAAACATGGAAAATGTGTGTTTTTTCAATGTTTTGAAGCTGCGCAGTTTTGGGAGGCTACCCAATCTGACTAAGTATTAGCAATTACTCATATATTTTCCATGAACTTTGGCTAACCAGTCTATCACCGGCTACCTAACCTTCTTGAGTTGGGTGCCTAATCTTTGAAGTCCCTCGAGGACAGCCAGGTGTTTGCTGCAGCATTCATTTGGTGTGACTGATCTTTGGCCACTGGGTGGGGTTTCCTAAAAGAGTCATAAGACCACAAAAGAGGCTGAAGCGTGAAAAAAGCTGAGTACCCGTGTAGCGGGACCCATGCAGACCAAAAACGATTCTTCCAATCCATTTGCCTTCTTCTTTCACCATATTGCCCCCCAGCCGTTTGACCCTTTTAACCTATTCTGCAAATTAATTTCTAAACAAATCCTTGTTATCAAATTTTAACTGTCATGCTAAAAAACTTTATATACTATTTTTTCGATTTTTTCATGGGGTAAAAATCATAAAAAAGCATTTTTATTAAATTGCACTTATTTTTATGGTTTTTCGCCATTTTGGTGCATAGATTTCAAAAACCCACGCAGCCCAAATACAATTTTTCCAATCCATTTGCCCCCCCCCCAACCATTTGCATTCTTCTATCACCCGATTGCCCTCCCCCCCAGCCGCTTGCCCCTTTTAACCTTGAAACCTTCCCCATTTGTTTGCCTCCCTCTCAACAAAAACATTGCTTAACAAATCCTTGTTATCTAATTTCAAGTTCCGTGCTAATAACCTTTATATAAAAACAACTTAATTTTATTACAGTCATTGTCTCAGCAAAAATTGTATAGAATAGATATACAGACATAAATAAAACAAACAAAAAGTAAGGCATACGTATAGACTGCGAAGCAGGCTTTCAGGCCTAAAATATTTTTTTTCGGCTGTTAAGGGGGTAAAATCATGAAAAATATTTTTATTAATTTGGACTTATTTCCATTGTTTTGGGTTCATTTCGGTGCATAGATCACTAAATCACTAAAAATAACCATTTTTGCCAGTTTTGGACCATGCGCAAATATGCGCACCGTTTTTAACCCCCAATATATATTTTTGGCTTGCTTTTTAATACATACAGGTTTTATTAAGCGGCCTTATGTCATCAGCACTTATTGTTATGGATTTTTCTCTGAAATTTGGAGCCCTCCCCCAAATTAAATCTTATCCAATTATCCCCCCAAATTTAAAGGAACTTTAATTGTATTTAAAGGCATCAAAACTATTTACTTGATTCCAACTGTTCCCCACAAAACTTATCCAACAATCCCCCCAAATTATCCCCACCCCAAAATCAAAACTTATTCATTTATCGCCCTGCACCGAATGCAAACTTATCCAACTAATCTTATGAAATCTTATCCAATTATCCAAAAAACGTGTTGGGGGATAGTAGAAGAATGCCAAAATATTGTATTAAAACTCCTTGCTGCAGCCGGCTTTCTATTACCCATATAATTTGAAATTCTGATCATCAATAATCTCTGTAGCTGCTTCCTTGTAGTCGCCGTAGGCGACGGCGAAGCTCAACCTAGTCACCATATATAAAGCAGGAGCCTGTCCTGTTAGTGGACACGGCGCGCACTCCAACTACAACAGCTACAGGCAAAGTAAAGATGGTTTTGGGTAATTTGGGGGCCAGGAACACGATGGAGGTGGTGAGAGCTTGCACCGATCACGGGAACATGCTTAAAACATTGAAAAAGTTAGTTTTTCAAATGTTTTTGAACTGCGCAGTTTTGGGAGGCTACTCATTTTGGCTAGGTTGCACTCAATATTCATACAATTCCATGCAGCTGGAGAAAACATGACTACCTTAAAGGCGTCCTAGCCTCCTTTGGTTGGGTACCTAATTTTTGATGTCCCTTGAGGACAACCAGGTGGTGTAACACTTGTTGTGGCTGTAATTTGGCCACTGAGTGGGGGGGCATCCTTAATTAAAAGAGTCGGTCAACCATTAAAGAGGCTAATGCATGAAAAAAGCTGAGCACCCGTGTAGCGGGACCCATGCAGCCCAATAAAACTCTTTCCATTATACTTCTCCAAATTGTTATTTCGAATTAACCCCTCTTCTACCCCCCCGAGTTCAACCAATTAAAAAAGCCAACTAAAATTAATTTGAACAAATTTTTGACCGCGGAGCGGCCCGAAGGGCCGCTCCGCGGTCTCTAGAGGTTACTAAACTTTTGTCCTTATACGTATATATATCTGTATCTGGAAATGCTGGCCCCGGGCGAATTCTCAACGGATCTTGACAAACTTTTTTTTTCCTGAAAGGTAATGCTATTTTAAGAAGATCTGGAGGGGTAGACCCGGTTTTCGAGCATTTGAAACATTACTTTTTTGGGTAGAAAGGTTGAAAATTTGGGTATGATGTAAAAGGCTCGATTCTCAACGGATTTTGACAAACTTTTTTTTTCCTGAAAGGTAATTAAAATTCTAAGAAGATCTAGGGGGTGGAACTGGTCCCGGAGCTTTTGAAACATTACTTTTTTGGGTAGAAAGTTTGAAAAATGGGGTATGTTGAGAAATGGCGAATTCTCAACGGATTTGGACAGACTTTTTTTTGCTGAAAAGTAATAATATTTTAGGAAGATCAGGAGGAGTAGACCCGGAATTTGATCACTTGAAACATCACTTTTTTGGATAGAAAGTTTGGAAAATGGTTAATGCTGATAAAAGGCTAATTCTCAACGGATTTGGACAAACTTTTACTTCCCTGAAAGGTAATAAAAATTTACGAAGAACTGGAGGGGTGGGACCAAACCCAAAGCTATTGAACTATTCCCCTGCCGTTTCAAACACCTATTCTTTGAATCAAACTCCTGTTTTGTGGGGTATTTAGCTCCGCGGTCACCTATTGCGCTCTGCGCCATATACTTGTTAATTGGATTGTCCCCACAACTATTTGAACCCACATAATCACCTAAGCAGTATTGTACATTATAAAAAATTCCCATTTAATTTTAAAGCCCTCAAATTTAAAGGTGCTTCAAACGTGTTTTAATGCATAAAAACTAATTATTTTGGTGTCCGACTCCCCCCCCCCCCCCAAATGAAATCTTATCCAAATACCCCCCCCCCAAAGTACTTATACAATTATCCCCCAAAGTTAAAGGTGCTTTAAGCATGTTTAAACGCATCAAAACTATTTTTTCGAATCCAACTGCCCCCCCCCCAAATAAAACATCCAACTATACTCCTAAATGTAATCGTATCCAATTACCCACCCCCCTCCAAATTTAAAATTGCGTTAAACGTGTTAAAACGCATAAAAACAATTTTTGAGTCACACTGTCCACCCAAGTAAAAGCATTCAACTACTCCTCCCAAAATGAACACGTATCCAAACATCCCCTAAATGTAACTTTATCCAAAAAAACCTGGTATAAAATCTTATCCAATTATCCCCACTAAACTTTTTCAACTGTCCCCCCTCAAAAAATCGTTTCCAACTGCCCCCCCCCCCAATTACAAAACATAGCCATTACGAGATGGCATAGGCTTAGGTTTAGGCATAGGATTAGGTTTAAACGTAGCAGGAGTTGAGCATCTCGAAACGGTAACCTATGGATGTTGGGGAGGTAGTCTTCCGAGGGGGCCAAACTCATTGAGGGGGGGGGGTAGTGGGAGTCAGCCAAATAAATTGTAGTAAAACTCATTAATGCAGCCGGCTTTTTATTACCAATATTATAAGAAATTCTGGTCTTTGATAATTTCTGTAGCTGGTTCCATATAGTCGCCGTAGGCGACGGCGAAGCTCAACCTAGTCCATATATATAATAGAGGAGCCTGTCTTGTTAGTAAGCATGGCGGGCACCATGGGGGAAGAATCCTGTGAGAAGATGAAGATGTTTTTGGGTAAAATGGGGTCAAAGAACACGATTCTGAGTTAATCAGCTTGCGCCGATCACGGGAAAGTGCTTAAAACATTGAAAATGTGAGTTTTTTCAATGTTTTGCAACTGCGCAGATTTGGGAGGCTACCCAATCTGGCTAAGTTTTAGTCATTAAACATAAATATTCCCAAACAAAACACCTTGAACCACTTTGGCAACCTAACCCCACTCGGGTTGGGTGCCTAATCTTTGAAGTCCCTCGAGGACAGCCAGGTGTTTGCTGTTGCATTCACTTGGTGTGGCTGTAACTTGGCCACTGGGTGGGGTTTCCTAAAAGAGTCATAAGACCACAAAAGAGGCTGAAGCGTGAAAAAAGCTGAGCACCCGTGTAGCGGGACCCACGCAGCCCAATTCTCCCAAAATTTAAAAGAGGCATATGCATGAAAAAAGCTGAGCACCCGTGTAGCAGGACCCATGCATCCCAAATTCCAAATCCTCGCTATCATGCACTATACAACCCCCAAAAATTTGACACCATGCCCACACAAACCCCCAAGCCATTGCTGCCTTTTTTCCATACAAACCCCAACACCAATGCTGCCATATTTCGCACCAACTCTCAAACCTTTGCTGCCCTATTCCATACCAACACCCAAACCCTTGCTTCCATGTTCAAATTAATCTCTTAAACCATTGTCTCTGTACTGTACAAAACTCTGCATTTCCTTCCTTTCCAAATTTTGTTTGGGCTATTAGCACTCTATAAAATGCAAATCCAAATCCTTTGCTTCCAATACTCAAACTATTGTCTCAATGTCCCATTCCAAACCACAATCCCTCGCCATCATACACAAAACAAATGGCCAAACCATTTGCTAACTCTCACCCAGTTTTGGGTACATGAAAAAAAACGCAATTTTCTGTTTCTGTCCTTACTATGCATTGGTCAGTTTTTTTCTTTCATTTTCATGCATAAGTTTTCCATGAATTTAGTGAGATTTTCTATGTCCGTGAGTTTACATTTACAAGTTGCATTTGCCCATGAATTGTCTTCCTTGAAACTGGAGCTCTTCTTTGAGACTTGAACCAGAAAAGAGGCATACAGAGGCCAAAAAAAGGTTATTGCCAAAAAGAAAAAAGCATGAAAAAGCTGAGGACCCGTGTAGCGGGAAACATGCAGCCCAAAACCTAAATATGGTAGTAAGCCCCCAACGAAATTCAGCAATTAGCTCTTCAGCAATGATTCCCCCAGACGTTTGTAATCTCCAGCCATTTATTTCAACCCCACCCTCCCTCATCTCCCTCATTAGCCCTACCTCCCAACCATTTGAACTGTGTTGAACACATTTGGGAGCTTATTTTTTGCATTTGATCCTAAAGATCCTAAAGCAGTTTGTCTTCCCAGCCGTTTGCCCCACTGTGAGCTGCCCACAAGTAACCCACACCTATTTACAGGCCTATTTAGCATACATGTCGAAGGGGGGGGGGGGCGGGGGGGGGGCGGGGGGGGGGTGCACGGACCTACCACGTAGTGGTCAAAAATTTTGCATTTCGGGGGGGCGGGGGGGGGGGGGCGCCGGACGTCCCACGTCAGGTGAAAATTTGGGGCACAGGGGGGCGGGGGGGGCGCCGGACGTCCCACGTCAGGTGAAAATTTGGGGCACAGGGGGGGCGGGGGGGGTGCCGGACGTACCACGTCTGCCAAGGGAAAAAAATCGATCTGAGGACCCCAAAATATAAAAATTTTCTGCCAAAAATTGACAATTTTCGACAATTTTATGCTTACATGTTTCCAATTTTTGTCTTTTTATTTGATATCTTATAATTTTGTCCTTTTTGTTATCATTTTTGTAGTAAAAAACCTAAAACTTTGTCCTTTTACCTTGACGGACATACGTCCCTACCCCTTCGGACCCCCGCCCCCCCCCCCCCCCCAAATCGGGCCCCCCCGCACCCCCCGCCCCCCCCGGACCTACCACGTAGGCAAAGGGAAGGAGGGCGCCCCCCCCCCCCCCCCCCCCCCCTTCGGACGCACGTGGGCGCCCCCCCCCCTACCATTTGACCCCCAGACATGTATGCTATTTAGGCTCATCCAATCCTCCCATGTAGGGCGGTGGATGCCAGATGCTTTTACAGGCTTATTTAGGCTCACCCAATCCTCCTATCTAGGGCGGTGGATGCCAGATGGTTTTACAGGCTTATTTAGGCCCACCCAATCCTCCCATCTAGGGCGGTGGATGCCAGATGCTTTTACAGGCTTATTTAGGCTCACCCAATCCTCCCATGTAGGGCGGTGGATGCCAGATGCTTTTACAGGCCTATTTAGGCTCACCCAATCCTCTCATCTAGGGCGGTGGATGCCAGATGCTTTTAGAGGCCTATTTAGGCTCACCCAATCCTCCCATCTAGGGCGGTGGATGCCAGATGATTTTACAGGCCTATTTAGGCTCACCCAATCCTCCCATCTAGGGCGGTGGATGCCAGATGCTTTTACAGGCTTATTTAGGCTCACCCAATCCTCCCATCTAGGGCGGTGGATGCCAGATGCTTTTACAGGCTTATTTAGGCTCACCCAATCCTCCCATGTAGGGCGGTGGATGCCAGATGCTTTTACAGGCCTATTTAGGCTCACCCAATCCTCTCATCTAGGGCGGTGGATGCCAGATGCTTTTACAGGCCTATTTAGGCTCACCCAATCCTCCCATCTAGGGCGGTGGATGCCAGATGATTTTACAGGCCTATTTAGGCTCACCCAATCCTCCCATCTAGGGCGGTGGATGCCAGATGCTTTTACAGGCCTACTTAGGCTAACCCAATCTTCCCATGTAGGGCGGTGGATGCCAGATGCTTTTACAGGCCTATTTAGGCTCACCCATTCCTCTCATGTAGGGCGGTGGATGCCAGATGCTTTTACAGGCCTATTTAGGCTCACCCAATCCTCAAATTATGCCCACAACGATTTTTAGCCATTAGCCCATTTGAGTTTTTTATGAATTTTCAGCATAATTTTTTCTTCAAGTAGTATGCCAATAGTCGCCGTAGGCGACGGCGAAGCTCAACCTAGTCCATAATATAAAAGCTGAGACGTGTCTGTCCCACAGACATTCGGCGCAGGCCCAATTCAGTAGCTGCAGGTAAAGTAAGTACATTTTTGGGTAAATCGAGGGCGTAGAACGCGAATTTGAAATATCTGCAAGGATCTGAGCATGGGAATGTGCTCAAAACATCAAAAGTGTGAATTTTTCCCATGATTTTGATCTGCGCAGATTTGTACAGCTACCCCATTGGGTGATATTGCACTCAATAAACAAGTTCTCATGCATGTGGCCTTATTAATGCCACACTTTGGCAACCTAACCCCACTCGGGTTGGGTGCCTAATCTTGAAGTCCCTTGAGGACAGCCTGGTTTTTGCTGTTTACTTCATTTGGTGTGGCTGTATTTTGGTCACTGGGTGGGGTGGGTTATCAAAAGAGTCAAAAGACCAAAAAAGAGGCTGATGCATGAAAAAAGCTGAGCACCCGTGTAGCGGGACCCATGCAGCCCAAATCCCAAGCATCCATCAATCATCAATTGTTAGGTCTTTTAGCCGAGGTCTCCCAGGCATTGGCTTAGAGCAGTAAGTAATTTAAAACCAAAGTAAATATCAGCTTGCTTAGCTTGCTAAATGTTGCATTAACAAGGTATTCTCGGCTGTTGCCAAAAGATGCGCGGCCTTACTTCAGGATACCACCCAGATGAACCTACATGCCACAATTCAGCAGATTTCATTGAAAACCCATGAATTTATGAATATTTAAATTTTTGAAACATCAAAATTTTAGGTTATTGATTAAAAATCAAGAAATAATAAAAATTTTCAAAATTCCTTATAACAGCTTCAAGATATCACCACAACAGGGGTATATGCCAAAACTCAACTGATTTTATTGAAACCCCAATAAAGCTCTTAAGCTATCACCTAAGCGGACCTTCATGCAAAATTTCAGCTAATTATATTGAAAAACCAGTGATTTATGATTTTTAGCACTTTGAAACATCAAAAAGTTAGGTTTTGCACGAAAATCGCAAAATTACGCCAAGCACCAAAAATGGCCTGGAGATACCACCCAGACGGACCTTCATGCAAAAAATTAGCCAATTTGGTTGAGAAAATGCGCTCAAAACATCAAAAATGCGAGTTTTTCCAATGTTTTGGATCTGCGCAGATTTGTGCTGCTATCCAATCGGGTGATTTTGCACTCAATAAACAAGTTCTCATGCAGGTGGCCTTATTGCGCCCCACATTGGCAACCTAACCCCACTCGGGTTGGGTGCCTAATCTTTGAAGTCCCTCGAGGACAGCCAGGTGTTTGCTGTTGCATTCACTGGGTGGTGTGGGTTTTCAAAAGAGCCAAAAGACCAAAAGTGAGGCTGATGCATGAAAAAAGCTGAGCACCCGTGTTGCGGGACCCATGCAGCCCAAATTCCAAATTGGCATTGAATTTCATATTATTTTTTTATATTCAATCGATTCCTAATTTATCTGCAAAATGGCATTGGAATTGTTAAATTTAATTGAAATTTGCCCTGGCCTTCTGTTGGCGAATTGCATTCATTTGCAATTTTGCATTCATTTCGTGTGGCTCTTAACATTTGTCTGCTGCAAAAACAGTCGGTAGACAAAAAAAAGAAACTACTGCCTGGAAAAAGCTGATCACCCGTGTAGTGGAACTCATGCAGCCCACACCCCAAGCCATTGCCATCATGCACCTATCTTAGAGCCTTTAGCCGAGGTCTCCTTGGCGTTTGCTTGATAAAAATTGCATTAAATAAATCCATTAAATGAAGCAGAATTGAATAAAGCAAATAAAATGTTAAATTAAGCGGAATTGAAGAAAGCAAAATAAACTGTCAAATAAAACTGAATTGACAAATTCAAAATAAAATGTCAAGTAATGAAATGGCTAAAAATAAACTGATACTTTGACTTTATCTATGAATAAAATGTAAGAATGTAAGAATCGTTAGAAATTGATAAAAATTGTTCATATACAGCATGGGCATAAAACCCAAATGGATAAAATTAAACTGCTACTCAAAAAATGAAAGGGTTAATTCAATTTAAAATTGAAATAAAAGATAGTTAGAATATATGCATCGAAGAAGAATGTAAAAAGAAAAGTGAAAACTAAAGAAACATTTGAACTAATTCCCTGTTGCAAATTGTAATGTCTTTGAAATAAATTTGAATAGAAGGAAAAACCAATTAGCTAAACAAAGAGCAAAAATCGCACAAACTGTGACCTACTAACTTTAAATTGCAAAAAAATAATGATTAAATTTCGAAAAACTAATAACAGACTAAAAACTTAATAATGAAATAAAATGGCGTAGAACATGTATGAGAAAGAATGCAAGTTCAGAATAAATAACATTCAGGGTAACGCGAAAATACTAATTTACAAAAAGAGGAATCAAATATCAGCAAAAATTACCATGATAAAAAAATAAACAAAGCAAAAGAGAACCAGCAAATTCAACTTCACAATCAGCAATAGCAAATTTAAGTGAATTTGAAAGATAAATCAACAAAAATTCACTAATCAAAAACGAAAGATATGATATGCGCCGCAGGCCTCTCCCAACCTAGTCCATAATATAAAAGCTGAGATGTGTCCGTAGCGTGAGCATGCCGCGCAGTCCGAATTCAAGCTGTACCTTAGAACTTAGGAGCTTATTGGGTAAATCGTGGCCAGGGAACACAATAGCGTTGGAACCAGCTTGATCCGAGCACGGGAATGTGCTTAAAACGTCAAAAAACTGGGTTTTTTCAATGTTTTGAATCTGCGCAGATTTGTGCAGATATCCAATCTGGCAATATTTCACTCATTAAAGAAATGTCCATACAGGTATCTAAACCAGCGTCCTCCCAGGCAGCCTTTTCTTTATAGATTTGGCTGCCTGATTTTTGAAGTCCCTCGAGGACAGCCAGGTGTTTGCTGTTGCATTCATTTGGTGTGGCTGTAATTTGGTCACAGGGTAGGGGTTTCTAAAAGAGTCGGCAGACCACAAAGGAGGCTTATGCATGAAAAAAGCTGAGCACCCGTGTAGCGGGATCCATGCAGCCCCAATAAAAATGGCTTTGAAATTCATTTATATTTGTACCATTCAACAGATATTATTTTACTGGCAAAATGGCGTTGGACTTTTTTTAAATTAATTTAGAATTAGCTGGGATACAACCAATCAAAAGTAGAGCTACACAACCAGTCAAAATCTATGAACAATCGAATGACACCATGCTCAAACATCAGAAATGAAATTCAATGCAAAAACACTTGGGCAAATTAGAAAGAAAACCGAATTAGATTAGAAATTAGAACAGAACTATTGCAAATTGAAACCGATTACACTAGACTAACACCAAAAAAATTAAACATGACAATAAAAATTAATAACAACTGACATTAAAGTTTGGAAACGCCTATTTTTGAGAAAAAACTATGTGAACGATTTTACAAATATTTATAACTAAGAATTTAAAAAAAGGAATAAAAAATAAAATAAGTAAATTCAACTAAGAACTACTCTAAAGAATTACTAGAATTGATGATGAGCGCCGCAGGCCTCTCCCAACCTAGTCCATAATATAAATGCTGAGCCTTGTCTGTTAGTAGATCGTTTCGCGCAAGCTCAATTCACTAGCTGCATGGGAAGTAAAGACATTATTGGGTAAATCGGGGTTGCCTAACCAAAATATGTTGTCCGCAGCTTGATCCAAAAATGAGAATGTGCTTAAAACATCAAAAAAGTGAGTTTTTCCAATGTTTTGCATCTGCGCAGTTTTGTGCATGTATCCAATCGGGTGATATTGCACTGCTTAAACAAATTTCCAAACTGCTTAGCTATCAAGTGTCCATCTCGGGCAGCCTAACCCTACTCGGGTTGGGTGCCTAATCTTTGAAGTCCCTCGAGGACAGCCAGGTGTTTGCTCATGCATTCATTTGGTATGGCTATAATTTGGTCATTGGGTGGGGGTTTCTAAAAGAGTCATAAGACCACAAAAGAGGCTAACGCATGAAAAAAGCTGAGCACCTGTGTAGGGGGACCCATGCAGCCCATATTATCACTCCCTCAACAGTTTAATTATATATTTTTTGGGTAATTCGGCACTGTTCAAACTGAATCTGCATTGGTTGGACAGATGCCTTTTATGATGAAGATGCATATGCAGCATTTACCTACTCTTGAAAAATGCGATTTGATTAATGGTGAAGGGCTTATTGCAGATTTCATGCTTTTACTGATTTAGTCTGAATTTTAATGCAAGGATATCCAAGAAATTGTGCCTTCAGAACATGTACATTGATTAAACGGAGCAGAATCGATGAGAAAAAAAGGTCAAATAGTGGAATGAATTTTTAAAGTAAAATTGAAAACAAAAATAATTCGGATATGAATGACAAATGGTGTTTCAAATTTCTGGATATCATTTTCAAGCATTTGTCTATATTTTTGAGGCACTCAATTAATTTTAAATATAGCATCAAAACTCGAAAATGAACTATAAATAACCATAAATGAATAAAACCATATATAGAAACTAAATTGAAAAAATGTACAGGTAATTTTGATATAAATTTGCATAAACAGGAAATCCAATATGCTCAAATCGCACAAATTATGACCAACTAAAATATACTACCAATTAAAAAGATGGAATTCACAAAATCTCAATAAATATTAATAAACCACAGCAATTTAAGAAATTACAATAATTTATGATGTGCGCCGCAGGCCTCTCCCAACCTAGTCCATAATATAAAAGCTGAGACGTGTCTGTAGCGTGAGCACGCCGCGCAGTCCGAATTCTAGCTGTATCTTGGAAGTTAGTAGCTTATAGGGTAAATCGTGGCCGGGGAACACGATGGAGTTATAACCAGCTTGATCCGATCACGGGAATGTGCTTAAAACATCAAATGTTTGGGTAAAATGTTCATTTTGGAGGGTTTTTCGGCCATAGCTTTTGCCTGGAATTGAATTTCGCAATGCAGTTTGTTGCATTCAATAGATATTAACTTTACCTGCAAAATGGCGTTGGAATTTTTGAAATCGGTTGAGAATTGGCTGAGCTACATCAAAAACAAATTTTAGCTAATAAGCCTTTCTGGCGGTCTACCCAGGACTCCAATGTTTCAGTAAATATTGAAATAAGCTATGACAGGATGGTTTATTCAGCAGTCTGCGTCTGTTGAGGCCTAACAGGCTGGCTTGATTTTGGCATGTCTGGAGTTGGCGATGTGCGCCGCAGGCCTCTCCCAACCTAGTCCATAATATAAAAGCTGAGCCTTGTCCGTAAGTAGATAGCTTCGCGCAAGCCCAATTCAGCAGCTGCAGGGAAACTGAAGACATTTTTGGGTAAATCGAGGTCGCCTAACTAAAATATGTTGTCCGTAGCTTGATCCAAAAACGGGAATGTGCTTAAAACATCAAAAATGTGACTTTTTTCAATGTTTTGCATCTGCGCAGTTTTGGAAAGCTATCCAATCTGATGATATTGCACTCGTTAAACATACATTTCGAGACAGCTGGGCAAACCACCCACCATTTCAGTTAGCCATACCTATTTTGGGTTTGGCGCCTGCTTTTGATGTCCCTTGAGGACAGCCAGGTGTTTGCTGTTGCAATCATTTGGTGTGGCTGTAATTTGGCCACTGGGAGGGTTTGATTGAAAGAGTCAGTAGACCAAAAAAAGAGGCTAAAGCATGAAAAAAGCTGAGCACCCGTGTAGCGGGACCCATGCAGCCCAAATTCATTTATTTATTGTACCTGCAAAATGGCATTTTAATTGCTAAAATTAATTTAGAATTAGCTGAATTTGTGATTATGGCGTCTTTTAGGGTACTATTCAAGTCTGCAATGTTTCAGTGAAAATCTTAATAAACTGATAGTATACGAGTGGCTGGGCTTTGAGGAAACTGTATATGATGTGCGCCGCAGGCCTCTCCCAACCTAGTCCATAATATAAAAGCTGAGCCTTGTCCGTAAGTAGATAGCTTCGCGCAGGCCCAATTCAGTAGCTGCCTGGGAAGTGAGAACGTTTTTGGGTAAATCGAGGTTGCCTAACCAAAATATGTTGTCCGTAGCTTGATCCGAAAACGGGAATGTGCTTAAAACATCAAAAATGTGAGTTTTTTCAATGTTTTGGAACTGCGCAGTTTTGTGCAGGTATCCAATCTGTCAATGTTGCACTTATTAAAGATAAGTTTTCAAACAACCTGGCAAACCAGCATCCTTTTCAGGCAGCCTTACCTCTCTTAGGTTCGGTGCCTGCTTTTTGAAGTCCCTCGAGGACAGCCAGGTGTTTGCTGTTGCATCCATTTGGTGTGGCTGTAATTTGGCCACTGGGTTGGGTTTCTAAAAGAGTCATACGACCACAAAAGAGGCAAATGCATGAAAAAAGCAGAGCACCCATGTAGCGGGACCCATGCAGCCCAAGTTTCGAATTTGCTTTGAATTTCGTATTATTTTTTTCATTATTTTTGCTTTTTTTGCATTTTGGCATTAGCATTTTTGTCAGTATTTCTGTTCAAAAATATCCAATAATGTTGTACCTGCAGAATTGATGAGAACAAAAATGACAAATAATGGAATGGCTAATAATTTAACATAGAGCATGGACATATATAAATTTTAAATTTTGTGACATTTAAGTAAACACGAATTCGAATAAATTTATTTAATTAAAATTTACTTAATTTTTGACAACATTTCAAAAGCTGCACAAACCGATTTCTCTATAATGATTAAACTTAACTTGGTGCAAAAAAACATTACCACTTGGAATTTCTGAACAAAGAAATACTCATAAAATAAGTTAACTAAATTGCAAACTGAAAACCCGAAAAAGAATTATCTGCGCCGCAGGCCTCTCCCAACCTAGTCCATAATATAAAAGCTGAGCCTTGTCCGTAAGTAGATAGCTTCGCGCAAGCCCAATTCAGCAGCTGCAGGGAAACTGAAGACATTTTTGGGTAAATCGAGGTCGCCTAACTAAAATATGTTGTCCGTAGCTTGATCCAAAAACGGGAATGTGCTTAAAACATCAAAAATGTGACTTTTTTCAATGTTTTGCATCTGCGCAGTTTTGGAAAGCTATCCAATCTGATGATATTGCACTCGTTAAACATACATTTCGAGACAGCTGGGCAAACCACCCACCATTTCAGTTAGCCATACCTATTTTGGGTATGGCGCCTGCTTTTGATGTCCCTTGAGGACAGCCAGGTGTTTGCTGTTGCAATCATTTGGTGTGGCTGTAATTTGGCCACTGGGAGGGTTTGATTGAAAGAGTCAGTAGACCAAAAAAAGAGGCTAAAGCATGAAAAAAGCTGAGCACCCGTGTAGCGGGACCCATGCAGCCCAAATTCATTTATTTATTGTACCTGCAAAATGGCATTTTAATTGCTAAAATTAATTTAGAATTAGCTGAATTTGTGATTATGGCGTCTTTTAGGGTACTATTCAAGTCTGCAATGTTTCAGTGAAAATCTTAATAAACTGATAGTATACGAGTGGCTGGGCTTTGAGGAAACTGTATATGATGTGCGCCGCAGGCCTCTCCCAACCTAGTCCATAATATAAAAGCTGAGCCTTGTCTGTCCCACAGACATTCGGCGCAGGCCCAATTCAGTAGCTGCAGGGAAAGTAAAGACATTTTTGGGTAAATCAAGGGCGTAGAACGCGAATTTGAAATATCTGCAAGGATCTGAGCATGGGAATGTGCTCAAAACATCAAAAGTGTGAATTTTTCCCATGATTTTGATCTGCGCAGATTTGTGCAGCTACCCCATTGGGTGATATTGCACTCAATAAACAAGTTCTCATGCATGTGGCCTTATTAATGCCTCACTTTGGCAACCTAACCCCACTCGGGTTGGGTGCCTAATCTTTGAAGTCCCTCGAGGACAGCCAGGTGTTTGCTGTTGACTTCATTTGGTGTGGCTGTAATTTGGTCACTGGGTGGGGTGGGTTATCAAAAGAGTCAAAAGACCAAAAAAGAGGCTGATGCATGAAAAAAGCTGAGCACCCGTGTAGCGGGACCCATGCAGCCCAAATCCCAAGCATCCATCAATCATCAATTGTTAGGTCTTTTAGCCGAGGTCTCCCAGGCATTGGCTTAGAGCAGTAAGTAATTTAAAACCAAAGTAAATATCAGCTTGCTTAGCTTGCTAAATGTTGCATTAACAAGGTATTCTCGGCTGTTGCCAAAAGATGCGCGGCCTTACTTCAGGATACCACCCAGATGAACCTACATGCCACAATTCAGCAGATTTCATTGAAAAACCATGAATTTATGAATATTTAAATTTTTGAAACATCAAAATTTTAGGTTATTGATTAAAAATCAAGAAATAATAAAAATTTTCAAAATTCCTTATAACAGCTTCAAGATATCACCACAACAGGGGTATATGCCAAAACTCAACTGATTTTATTGAAACCCCAATAAAGCTCTTAAGCTATCACCTAAGCGGACCTTCATGCAAAATTTCAGCTAATTATATTGAAAAACCAGTGATTTATGATTTTTAGCACTTTGAAACATCAAAAAGTTAGGTTTTGCGCGAAAATCGCAAAATTACGCCAAGCACCAAAAATGGCCTGGAGATACCACCCAGACGGACCTTCATGCAAAAAATTAGCCAATTTGGTTGAGAAAATGCGCTCAAAACATCAAAAATGCGAGTTTTTCCAATGTTTTGGATCTGCGCAGATTTGTGCTGCTATCCAATCGGGTGATTTTGCACTCAATAAACAAGTTCTCATGCAGGTGGCCTTATTGCCGCCCCACATTGGCAACCTAACCCCACTCGGGTTGGGTGCCTAATCTTTGAAGTCCCTCGAGGACAGCCAGGTGTTTGCTGTTGCATTCACTGGGTGGTGTGGGTTTTCAAAAGAGCCAAAAGACCAAAAGTGAGGCTGATGCATGAAAAAAGCTGAGCACCCGTGTTGCGGGACCCATGCAGCCCAAATTCCAAATTGGCATTGAATTTCATATTATTTTTTTATATTCAATCGATTCCTAATTTATCTGCAAAATGGCATTGGAATTGTTAAATTTAATTGAAATTTGCCCTGGCCTTCTGTTGGCGAATTGCATTCATTTGCAATTTTGCATTCATTTCGTGTGGCTCTTAACATTTGTCTGCTGCAAAAACAGTCGGTAGACAAAAAAAAAAACTACTGCCTGGAAAAAGCTGATCACCCGTGTAGTGGAACTCATGCAGCCCACACCCCAAGCCATTGCCATCATGCACCTATCTTAGAGCCTTTAGCCGAGGTCTCCTTGGCGTTTGCTTGATAAAAATTGCATTAAATAAATCCATTAAATGAAGCAGAATTGAATAAAGCAAATAAAATGTTAAATTAAGCGGAATTGAAGAAAGCAAAATAAACTGTCAAATAAAACTGAATTGACAAATTCAAAATAAAATGTCAAGTAATGAAATGGCTAAAAATAAACTGATACTTTGACTTTATCTATGAATAAAATGTAAGAATGTAAGAATCGTTAGAAATTGATAAAAATTGTTCATATACAGCATGGGCATAAAACCCAAATGGATAAAATTAAACTGCTACTCAAAAAATGAAAGGGTTAATTCAATTTAAAATTGAAATAAAAGATAGTTAGAATATATGCATCGAAGAAGAATGTAAAAAGAAAAGTGAAAACTAAAGAAACATTTGAACTAATTCCCTGTTGCAAATTGTAATGTCTTTGAAATAAATTTGAATAGAAGGAAAAACCAATTAGCTAAACAAAGAGCAAAAATCGCACAAACTGTGACCTACTAACTTTAAATTGCAAAAAAATAATGATTAAATTTCGAAAAACTAATAACAGACTAAAAACTTAATAATGAAATAAAATGGCGTAGAACATGTATGAGAAAGAATGCAAGTTCAGAATAAATAACATTCAGGGTAACGCGAAAATACTAATTTACAAAAAGAGGAATCAAATATCAGCAAAAATTACCATGATAAAAAAATAAACAAAGCAAAAGAGAACCAGCAAATTCAACTTCACAATCAGCAATAGCAAATTTAAGTGAATTTGAAAGATAAATCAACAAAAATTCACTAATCAAAAACGAAAGATATGATATGCGCCGCAGGCCTCTCCCAACCTAGTCCATAATATAAAAGCTAGGCCTTGTCTGTCACGTCATCACGCCGTGCAGGGCGAATACAGCATCTTTTGACATAAAAACAACTTTTCTGGGTAAAACAAGGTCAAAAAAGCCGAAAATCATGGACCCAGCTTGATCCGATCACGGGAATGTGCTTAAAACATCAAGTGTTTGGGCAAAGTGGTCGTTTTGGAGGGTTTTTTGGGCGCAGCTTTTGATTGGCTTTGAATTTCGCTATGCGGTTTTTTGCATTCGGAAGATATTATTTTTATCTTCAAAATGGCATTGGAATTTTTAAAAACGGTTGAGAATTGGCTGAGCTACATCCAAAACAAATTTTAGCTAATAAGCCATTCTGGCGGCCTACCCAGGCCTCCAATGTTTCAGTGGATTTTCAAATAGGCTATGACAGGGCAGCTATATTTGTCTCCTGCATAGTTAGCTGGCTTGGTATTGACATGTCTGGAGCTGCCAATGTGCGCCGCAGGCCTCTCCCAACCTAGTCCATAATATAAAAGCTGAGACGTGTCCGTAGCGTGAGCACGCCGCGCAGTCCCAATTCAAGCTGTAACTAGGAAATTAAGAGTTTTTTGGGTAAATCGGGGCCGGGGAACACGATGGCGTTATAACCAGCTTGATCTGATCACTGCAATGTGCTTAAAACATCAAATGATTGGGCAAAATGGTCATTTTGGTGGGTTTTTTGAACATAATTTTTTTAAATAAGCGAGATTTGTCAAATGGTTCCTTGCATTTGCTAGGAAATAAAATTCTGCACAAAATGGCGTTGGAATTTTTGAAATCCATTGAGAATTGACAGAGTTACAGCCAAAACAAAGCCAAGCTAAACCAACCAGTTTGGACTATGCTAGCGGCCTACTCAAGTCTGCCATGTTTCAGCAAAAATGTAACTAAACGGATGCACACTTGGAGATGTGCTTGATTGATGCACTTATTAAGGACATGTCTGGAGTTGCCAATGTACGCCGCAGGCCCAAACCATACTAGTCCATATATATAATAGAGGAGCCTGTCTTGTTAGTAAGCATGGGGCGCGCCATGGGGGAAGCTTCTGGTGAGGAGGTGAGAATGTTTTTGGGTAAAATGGGGTCGGGGAACACGATTCTGAGTTAATCAGCTTGCGCTGACCATGGGAACATGCTCAAAACATCAAAAAAGTGAGTTTTTTCAATGTTTTGGAACTGCACAGTTTTGAAAGCTACCCAATCAGATTAAGTTTTAGCCATTACACATAAATTTTCTGGGCACTTTGGCACACCAGGCTAATTATTAGGCTACCTGACACTTCTTGTGTTGGGTGCCTACTTTTTGATGTCCCTTGAGGACCGCCAGGTGTTTGCTTATGCATTCATTTGGTGTGGCTGTAATTTGGCCACTGGGTGGGGTGCAATTTGTAAAAGAGTCAAAAGACCAGAAAAGAGGCAAACCCATGAAAAAAGCTGAGCACCCGTGTAGCGGGACCCATGCAGCCCAATCAATACACATTATGTGGTTATCAAAAGAGTCGAAAGACCAAAAAAGGCAAACTCATGAAAAAAGCTGAACACCCATGCGGCATTTTCCCATTTTTCTTTTCCATTTTCTTTTCAAATCTGTCGCCATCAATCACTGACCCTAAATACTTTGCCTCATTCCCTGTCCAATACTCAATCAATTGTCTCCATGCTCCATTCCAATTTCCAATCTACAAACCAAAAAACAAACCCCCAAACTATAATTTTGGGTCCATTTTGATGCCTAGATTTCAAAAATCAGTGTCCCGGATGTAAACTATTTAGAAATTATGGAAATATAGGAAAAACCTCCAAAAATCCCCAAAAATAACCATTTTTACCAGTTTTTGTCAAAACTATTTTTTTTTTGAGTCCATCTGTCCCCCCAAAAACATCCAACTACCCCCCAAAAATGAAAACTTATCCATTAATCCCCCTTTAAATTAGTTAAACACATCAAAACTATTTTTTCGATTCCAACTCTCATCCCAAAACTTATCCAATTATCCGCCCAAATGAAAACTAATCCAATAACCCCCCCCCCCCAATGATAACTTATCCAATCCCCCCGCGCCAAATCAAAACTTATCCAACTACTCCCCCCAAATGAAATCTTATCTAATTATCCAAAAACGTGTTGATAGTGGGAGATAGCCTAATGAATTGTAGTAAAACTCCTTACAGCAGCCGTTTTTCTATTATCAATTTGAACTTTTGGTTTTCAATAATTTCCGTACCTGCTTCCTTATAGTCGCGGTAGGCGACGGCGAAGCCTTCTTTTTATCATCAGACTGCCACCCAGCGATTTGACCTGTTCCACTGTCCACCACACAAACACCCACCACAGGAAATCTTAACCAACTATCCCCCCTAATGCAATGGAGCTTTAAACATATTTAAACGCATCATAATTTTTTTCAATAACAACTATCACCCCCCGAAAACTTATCCAACTACCCCCCCCCCATTGATAGTTTACCCAATTACCCCACTCCAAAATGAAAACTTATCCAATTTTCCCCCCGCGCCAAATGAAAACTTATCCAACTACTCCTCCTAATAAAATATTATCCAATTATCCAAAAAACGCGAAGGGGGATAGTGGTAGAAAACGAATTAAATTGAAGTAAAGCTCCTTACTGCAGCCGTCTTTTATTACCCATATAATTTGTAATTCTGGTCATCAGTAAATTCTGTAGCTGCTTCCTTATAGTCGCCGTAGGCGACGGCGAAGCTCAACCTAGTCTTATATAATACGCGTCATGCCATTTTGGGAGGGGTATCGGCGCCACCTGGATTCTTTAGTTATCTTGGCATATGATAGCTCTATGTATGGCTTTTGACGAGTTATTCAATATTTTTTGGGTTGCTCCATGCATGGAAAAATTTAAAATTATGAAATAATTGAAAACGTGCCGATTTTTGCCATTTTTGGCCATTTTTTGACTTTGAAACTTCATAGCTCCTTCATTTTTTAACTTTTTCTGTCGGACTTTTTTTTAAATTAAAGCTGTAACAATTTTGTGCAGAATTATACCTTCAAATGTTCAACATTTCATTGTAATTTTTTTGAAAAATTAGATCAAGTAAAGTCCATTTTGCTCACTTTCGGGCTACTCAGTAGGCGGATGTAAGAGTAACACTATAATAGGTGTTGGAAAGGCAATTGAAGTACCGTCATGGCATTGCAACATGTAGCAGCAATTAAATTGAAGGTTAATGGCTCATGTCTGAGCAATGCATATGCTAGTTATGAGATTATTAACGAATGATATGGTCATTTTTTCTTATGAAAGTAATAAATTAACAATTTGCAATTTATGATGTTCTTATGAAGGTATTATAATAACAATTTTACAATTGTACAATTTCTGCAATTTGTTAAGAGTGGCCGCGCAAAGCGCAGCCACCGGTCATTATTACTAGTATATATATACATTACTAGTACTAGTATATATATACACTAGTATATAGCTACGGCTAGTATATATATACATCACTATTACTAGTATATAGCTACACTAGTATATATATA
Source organism: Ptycholaimellus sp. GST1_10 (assembly GCA_030248095.1). Classification (NCBI taxonomy): domain Eukaryota; kingdom Metazoa; phylum Nematoda; class Chromadorea; order Chromadorida; family Chromadoridae; genus Ptycholaimellus; species Ptycholaimellus sp. GST1_10. Next base: position 31,410 of record JASANA010008942.1, read on the forward strand.
CATCACTATTACTAGTACTAGTATATATATACACTAGTATATAGCTACGGCCCCTTCGCTTCGCCTAGCATGCTTCGCATACTAGGCTACGCTCCGGGGCCTCCGCACCCATGCCCTCCGGCCTCCGGAGCTCTGGCGCCCTGCCCGAAGCGGCGGGCGGCCAAGGCCCGCTTAAGCAGTTACCCCATTTTTGCGTCCGTCTGTCCGCATATCTTATATAATACGCGTCATGCCATTTTGGGAGGGGTATCGGCGCCACCTGGATTCTTTAGTTATCTTGGCATATGATAGCTCTATGTATGGCTTTTGACGAGTTATTCAATATTTTTTGGGTTGCTCCATGCATGGAAAAATTTAAAATTATGAAATAATTGAAAACGTGCCGATTTTTGCCATTTTTGGCCATTTTTTGACTTTGAAACTTCATAGCTCCTTCATTTTTTAACTTTTTCTGTCGGACTTTTTTTTAAATTAAAGCTGTAACAATTTTGTGCAGAATTATACCTTCAAATGTTCAACATTTCATTGTAATTTTTTTTGAAAAATTAGATCAAGTAAAGTCCATTTCGCTCACTTTCGGGCTACTCAGTAGGCGGATGTAAGAGTAACACTATAATAGGTGTTGGAAAGGCAATTGAAGTACCGTCATGGCATTGCAACATGTAGCAGCAATTAAATTGAAGGTTAATGGCTCATGTCTGAGCAATGCATATGCTAGTTATGAGATTATTAACGAATGATATGGTCATTTTTTCTTATGAAAGTAATAAATTAACAATTTGCAATTTATGATGTTCTTATGAAGGTATTATAATAACAATTTTACAATTGTACAATTTCTACAATTTGTTAAGAGTGGCCGCGCGAAGCGCGGCCACCGGTCACTATTACTAGTATATATATATAACTGGTACCATCGGCAAGCCAATTGAGGGTCTCTTTTCTCCAAATTTTGTAATTGCCTCGAGCAAAAAGTCAAGGAAATACATCTACTACTAGTGGAATCTGCTGCTTGGACAGTTGCATTTTGTTTTTGGCGCGCAGTTCAGTGTCTCTTTCCATGCGCGCCAAAAACAAAATACAGATGACGCAGCAGATTCCACTAGTAGTAGATGTATTTCCTTGACTTTTTGCTCGAGGCAATTACAAAATTTGGAGAAAAGAGACCCTCAATTGGCTTGCCGATGGTACCAGTTATTTCTTCCACTTTTAATATATTATAAAATGTATATATAAAAATTTTTTTTAAATGTATGAAAAATAAATGAATAAAAATAAACTCATTGAAAAAATATAACAAACATAAAAGAATCGAAAATATATTAGGATATTAATGGATAAAAAAATAAAATATAAATAAAAACATAATGATTCAAAAAATATAACAAAAAGAAAAAATTCGAAAATCAAAAATACAATTTAAATTTATTGGCAAACTAACATATTTTTGTGAAATTTTCATGATATATGCTTAGGGCAATCGATTTTTGGAGCAAAGAGCTCTAATTTTGACCTGCCGATGGTACCAGTTGTTTTTTCAACTTAAAGTTTCCAAAATAAAAATGATTGCCTAAAAAGGATTCGAACCTCTCAGTTTCACCCAGCCGTTTAATTGCATGGACCACTACACCACGGATGCACATACATAGCTGCATAACTGAAGACTTATGAACAAAAGTCAATACATGAGGCCCAAGGACCCGGGGAAGGGTTGTGGGGGAAGAAATGAATACCTACTATCGTCCATTGAATAGATGCGGAGAAGAAGGAGAAGGAGAAGAAGGAGAAGGAGGAGTTCGGACAAATGGTTTTTTGCATTTTTCACCCTAAAATCAAACGTTTTACGAAAAACTCAAAAGATAAACTATAGTCAATTCGATGTTGCTCTTTCCAATGGTGAATGAATAAGAGCGATTGGAGCCTTCTGTGAGGAGCAATCGCCTTATCAAATTTAAGATCTAGCAATAACCCTCAAAACATACACCTGGGTCGAAAAGAGGGGCTTGGCGCTGACACTTCGCTAAAGCTCCGTTCGCGCAAGCCCAATATGTGTGTGTGCCATGCCCGTACTCCGCGGTTTTTCAACGAAATTGGCTGATTTTTTGCATGAAGGTCCGCCTAGGCGGTGCCTCGGGACCATTTTTGGCGCTTGGCGTAATTTTTTGATTTTCGCCCAAAACTCAATTTTTTGATGTTTCAAAATACGAAAAATCCTAAATCACTGGTTTTTCAATGGAATTAGCTGATTTTTGGCAGATACGTCCGTCTAAGTAACATTTCGAAACTGGCAAAAGGAATTTTTGAAATATTTATTATTTCTTGATTTATAGTCAAAAACCCAAAATATTGATGTTTCAAAAATTCGAACATGCATAAAACCATGGTTTTTCAATGAAATCAATTGAGTTTTGGCATATACGTCTGTCGTGGTGATACCTTGAAGCTGGTATAAGGAATTTTGGAAATTTTTATTATTTCTTGATTTATAGTCAATAACCTAAAATTTTGATGTTTCAAAAATTTAAACATGGTAAATTCATGGTTTTTCATTGAAATCTGCTGAAATGTGGCACGGAGGTTCATCTGGGTGGTATCTTAAAGTAAGGCCGCGCATCTCTTGGCAACAGCCGAGAATACCTTGTTTGCTTTCCAAATGTCGATTTTTTGCATGAAATTTTGCATTAAGCTTCGTCTGTGTGCTGGCTCGGAACGTTTTTGTGGGAAGGCGCAATTTTGTTTAATTCTCGATTTAAGCTCAAAAAACCTCAAAAATTTGAGCTTAGAAATTCGAAAATATTTCGAAAAATGCATTCTACTTTTATTATTTATTAATAATATTATTATTATTTAAATGCCTCAGAAACCAAAACTAGACCTTTATCGATTTGTTACCTTTCCTAAAAGTTACCTTTTCAATTTGACATCGATTCGATTTTGGCGCGCCCGCCGGCCGCCTGCCGCGGAGGGCAGGGCAGTCAGAGCTCCGGAGGCCGGAGGGCATGGGTGCGGAGGCCCCGGAGCGTAGCCTAGCATGCGAAGCATGCTAGGCGAAGCGTAGGGGCCGTAGCACCCGTGCCCGGAGGCCGGAGGAGCTCTGGCGCCCTGCCCGAAGCGGCGGGCGGCCAAGGCCAGCTTAAGCAGTTACCTCATTTTTGCGTCCGTCTTTCCGCATATATATATATATATATGTCATTCCGGGGCCCGGCCTCCGCGGTTTTTCAACCAAATTGGCTGATTTTTTGCATGAAGGTCCAACTGGGTGGTATCTCCAGGCCATTTTTTGCGCTTGACGTAATTTTGCGTTTTTCGCCCAAAACTCAATTTTTTGATGTTTCAAAGTATGAAAATTCATAAATCACTGGTTTTTCAACCAAATTGGCTGATTTTTTGCATGAAAGTCCGCCTGGGTGATATCTCCAGGCCATTTTTTGGGCTTGACGTAATTTTTCGATTTTTGCCCAAAACTCAATTTTTTGATGTTTCAAAGTACGAAAATTCATAAATCACTGGTTTGTCAACGAAATTGGCTGATTTTTGGCAGGTATGTCCGTCGAGGTGCTATCTTGAAGCTGGCAAAAGGAATTTCCGAAATATTTGTTATTTCTCAGTTTATGGCCAAAAACCTAAATTCTTGATGTTTCAAAAATTTGAACATCCATAAATCGATGGTTTTTCAATGAAATCAGTTGAATTTTGGCATGTACGTCTCTAATGGTGATATATTGAATTTTTCAACACATTTATTATTTCTTGATTTATAGTCAAAAACCTAAAATCTTGATGTTTCAAAAATTCGAACATCCATAAATTACTGGATTTTCAATAAACTCAGCTTAGATTTGGCAGATACGTTTGCTGCGGCAGTATCTTAAAGCAGTTAAAAGGAATTGCTTTGCTTTTTATCTGGAACAAAGGCCGCGCATCTTGGCAGCAGCCGAGAATACCTTGT